>JACEEZ010011950.1:0-42500 GCA_016584305.1 Chionoecetes opilio | reverse complement strand
AGCCTGGCCATGATGACATTAGCAGTGTGAGGAGGATCATCATCCTTGATGAGGAGGAACAGTGGTTACAGCAGGATGAAAACTGACGCAAAGCTGAAGTGAGGTGGGCACCTCACTCGCCTGACCTGAACCCCCCAGATTTCTTCCTCTGGGGGTTCCTCAAGGACAATATCTACCAGGGTAACCCTCGCACCATTGCTGCATTGAAGGCAGCAATCACTGAAAAAATTCAGGCGATCACCCAGGAGGAATGTGCACGCGTTATCAACATCTTTGCACGGCGCGTTCAACAATGCCTCCGAGTGAACGGCGGACATCTGGAGCATGTCCTCTAGGGCTCCTCTTGACATTTTGGTTCATGTTTGAGGCTAAACGGTTGCAGATCCTAAAATTTCATTATTCTACCTTTCAATAAATGTAATCACCATTACTCTATCATTTGTGGTCCTTGATCTGTGCCCGATCGTATTGTTTCAACAATTGTGAATACCCTGTTTTATGTAATATAAAATATATATATATATATTATATATATATATTATATAAAATAAAATATAAAAAGTATATATATATATATATATATATATATTATTATATTTAAAATATTATACAATATATATTACATATATTAATATGTATATATTTTATAATATATATATATATAAATATATTAATATAATATATATAGATGATAGATAGTAGATATACATACCTTCTATATCAAAAGCTCTTCGTCAAAGCTTTCGTCCCCATCAACCCTCTCCTCTGACGACTGTCTTCAATCTTTATATCACCGGGCAATGTTGCTTCCTTGCTCTCTTCTACCCTTATTTTTATCTCACGCTCTTCTGAACTGCTAACGCATGCCTCCCCCCCCTCCCGCCCTCGCGCACAAAAACTTTCTACTCCCTCACATCCCCATCGCCATCTTCCTAATGCAAGAGTTAATCAGTATCTTACTCTTTCATCCCTTTCACTGGTAAACTCTGAACTTCTTCCTGTTTCAATTTTTCTACTTATCTATGACATATCTTTTCAAAAGAAGAGTAACAAGACGCCTCAAGAAATAAATTGGCTCACCCGTCTTTTTTATGTTATTTTCTTACTGTCTTCTTTATAGGGACTGGCAACTAAGCGGGCTTTGTCTTACCCATTTTGTTGTGCCCTTGGCCAGTCCTTTGTGATGTAAATATATATTATATATATATATATATATATATATATATATATATATTATATAATATATATATATATAATATACATGTAGACTGTAAGGTTGAACAATAATAAAGTAACGTGGTTCTTTACAAACAGCCAATGAAACTAATGTCTTATAGACAGGCAAGAACAATTATTTGCGTGGCAAAGTACACACACACACACAGACTCTCAAAGGAGTCTTCTATCGGAACACTATTTAGGTGTCGCATCTCCTCCCGTTCTGCCTCCCTCCGGCCAGTTGGCAGCATATAAGGAGTTTGGCCGGAACATCACAGCTTCCGGTGTCCATCGATTCCCAGGCTCGCGTGGTGCAGTCAGCGTCAGCAGCTTTGGTCGCTACAGTGATATAATACACACAAAGTTGTTTGTGCAATTTGGAGATAGGAGCGAAGTGTTCACGTGTTGTCTCCACACACCAGGCTGGCTATCCACGTTATTATTATATGGCACGGCGTGGTTACTTCGTCAGCATAATGTCATCAAAATGTGTCGTTGCCTCAGACAGACCGGCGACGGTAGAGGCAGACATACACACAAACATCCTGGTGTTCGTTAGATACTAAGATTATACACATACATATATTATCTATCCAGTGCCGCAATAATCATTTTACTTGTTTACTCTCCGTCCATTCTTCTTCCACTTCTCTCTTTACAGTTCATGTTACTATATTATTTCTTATCTTCCTCATGTATTTCTGTTTATGTTCCTATATATTGAATCCTGGATAAAACACCATGTGACCTCTTATACTGGGGCGCCAGGAATGCATGATAAATCAATAGTTATCACGGACACTTACGTAGCACGTAGGTTCCTAGGTAGACGCCCGAATTAGCGACGTTGATGGCCATCCTCAGGAAGATGTAGAGTTCCACGCTGGACGAGATCGCGCACCCGAATGATGTCGCGATGGAAAATACCGAGCACACTAACACCACTTTCCGCCGACCGAATCTGCCATTCCGCCAAGGAAAAGATTTTGAGCGTATTGTTATTGTGTACATTAAAAAGGAAATTTAACAAGGAAACAATTGTTTCCATGAAATAGAATTATAGAATCATAGAAAAGAACTCATAGAATCCTTCATCAGTAGAGCAAAAATAAACTTGGCAAACTTCATTAATTAAGGAACAATATACTGTTTACAGACGAACTGACTCTGCGGTATGTGAGACGACACTTTCGGATCAGATTTACAAAGTCAATAAGTGTTTGCGACAGATTTTATATTATATTATGATTACTACAATTTGAAGTCAATGAAAATCATCTTAATCACCTCACTGGATGACTTTAATCCTCATATTCATCAACTACTTTGCTCTCCTTGTCAGTCTGTTTCTGTATCGGTGTCGTGAGCGTTGTCGGAGGTTTGTCTTATGTCGTACTCGTTTGTCTGTCATTGAGGAAGTGTGTCTTATGCCGTATGTCTGTCATCGAGGAATTTGGTCTTATTTCGTATGTCTATCATCGAGGAATTTTGTCTACTGTCGTATGTCTGTCATTGAGGAAGTTTGTCTTATGTCGTATGTCTGTCATCGAGGAAGTTTGTCTTTTGTCGTATGTCTGTCATTGAGGGAGAGATGAGTCTTTCCATGGAACGCGAGGCACTTATTGGCACTCAGCAGCCTGGCATTTCCAGTCTAATTTAGTACTCTTCAAAGTTTTGTCAGTTGAATGATATGTTGAAAATTTGGAATCTTTATTTTTATCATTGTCACTTATTATTATTATTATTGTATTTTTTCGACGCTCTATGATAAACAAGTGACGTAAAGACAGTAACTTAATCAATTAGTCAGTCAGTCAGTCCTTATTAGTGCCCATGAAATATGTACCAAAAAAAATAAGATAAATTATAAAGGAATCTTCTTTATGGATAAACTTCCTTGTGACTACTCAATGTCGAAATGAATAATGATAACTTTAGCCGAGGCAACTTACATGTCTATCAGGAACCCTAGAAAGAAGTAGCCAACGAGCTTGCCCACCTGCACTGCCGCCTGCGTGGTAGAGTACAGGACTCTCCTCTCGCAGACCAAGTCCCACTGCCGCGTCACCATCACAATATGAAAGTCACAAAATGACATGAACCCATTAATACCCAAAAACTGTAACTGTGAACCACTTATTGCCACTGAATGGGAATCCTGGCAGGAGAATTTCACTTGATATCGACGTTTATCGTGAAGTCTTACCTCCGTCGTCACTGTTGATTGGTACTGCGAGCGATTGAAAGTTCTCGCGTAGCAAGGCACAAGGACGGGAGTGTCCTGGGCTGAGGCAGCGGCGCCTTGGTATCCCAGCGCTGCCACCAGTGTGTAGTTGTAGTCATACATGAAGCACTTCTCGCGTTTGCCTTCCTTGCTGGGTTGATAAAGTTTTTGTTATTACTACCAGCAATCTCATATCTATACCATTTTTGTTAGTATATAGATACATAAATAGACAGAAAGATATATACATATGTATATAGGTAGACAGCAATACACGTCAGCGCTGAGCACAACAGACGGTATGGAGAACGCCCTCCCTCATCTGTGAAACAATCGTTACGAGGAGAATCTCTCGCGTCTCTGTCATCTATCCTCTCTCTCTCTCTCTACTCTCTCTCTCACTCTCTCAGAACTCTCATCTCTCTATCTACGTGCTACGTCTATAGTAATCATCTTTCTCTACTCTCTCTTCATGCTTGCTCATGCTGCTTCCTCTCTCCTCTCCGCTCTCTCTCTCTATTATGGACTCCGTCGGTCTGTATCATGCACCTCTTCATTCGGCCTACCTCCCTATCTCCGTCATTCCACTCTGCTACCTTCGCTCCTCTTGCTCCTCTCTAGTAGCTCTGTCTTCTCACTCTCTTACTCTGCTTCTCTTACTCTCGATCTTCTCTCCCTATTCTCTCTCTGTCTCGCTCTCTTAAGCGTCTGCATTCATCTCCGCTCTCATCTCTCGTCCCTCTCTCCTACCTCTTCCTTAGACTTCTCTAGCTCTCTCCTCTCTCTTCTCTACTCTGCTTCTACTCTCGTCTCGTCGTGCTTCTCTCTCTACTCTCTCACTCTCTCTCTCTCTTCCTCCATTTTAACATGATAATGCTGATTGCATATTTGTAGCTTAATCGGAAGAAATCAAATACATATAGCAAATATGTGATAGTAATTTACGAAATGGAGTGGTATAGATGATGTTGCATTGTCAAAGAAAATTTATCAAGAACATTTTACATATACTCACTCAATAGGAAGATTTGAAAAGTTTAGGACAGTATATGCTGTTCTTGAAGTCCATCCCTGCCTTGCTTCACGGGGCTCCATACGCTACCCTTAGGTGTCGGGGCGTGCGCGCCCAAGGACTGGTAGGACAAACGTCTGCAGGAGTTCGAAGTACAATGGTTTGCTGGATCGGAGAGTAAGAAAAAAGTATTAGGGACCGCAGTAAAAGTCAGTAAGTCACGTACGAAATTTATACGATATGAGATTTGAAAAAGGAATTTTTAGAACATGCGTTTGGTATTTGATTTTTATTTATTAGGTGATTACTGTGTTTATATATATTATAATATATATATTAGTATAATATAGTATGTAGTAATATAATTATATATAGCTCTATATAGAATATATATATATATATATAGGTATGTATATAATTATGATAAGATGTATATAATATATATATATAATAATATAGATATAGATTTATATATATATACATATAGTATATACATACGTCGTTGGTGTGTGTGTGTGTGGTGTATGCGTTAGCTTTTTTTTTCTGTCGAAACCGGTTGATTTTAGTTTAAAATTCCGGTCCTTTTGCGATTAAAAAAAACCCAGAATCCGGGTACAATTGCAGACATTACATTAAAGAGTGCTGGTGTTACTTTGCAGCAACAGATAAACGGTATGTGTCACTGCCAAAATTATCGATAACACCTGTCGACAAAAAAGAAATCGGAACTATGATCTGACTAAATGAAGCCGTGATTATAGTAAATAGTCGACCCGCTGGGAACTCGAAATCTGGATGTCAATAAACTCTATCACGTCCAGTTTTAAGAACCAGACGCAATGACACGATGAAAAAAATATGGGTAAAATCAGGCAGAAAATAGGGTTTCATCAATGTTTTTATTTTAAAAACGCTTAATCTTTCTTTTCTCAAGCCTATTTCAGGGGTCGAGGATGCAGTGTTTTTTGAGTCCGATGTCGGTTTGTTCAGTGAGCATGGGAGGGTGTGCGGCGGTCTGCGATGCGTATTGGCGATGGGATTAGCAGCTGGTGTAGTAGTACAGTTTTACATAACGGATCGTACCCATGGCTCATGGGAACTCATGTTTAAGACATATTTATTTTTCTTTGCAGATATGATGTGTTTGATTTAGTGGAGTTCGAATGTAGTGGGTTTACCGTATATAGTACTGGTACCCGGCTGTGATGGAGCGCCGTATAACTTGTGAAGTGGCACGAGGACAGTTTGTTACATATGTGGAACTTTTTACCCGCTGACAGTCGAAGAAACCTAACTTACAAAGATGTTAAGCAGTTTACTTGGCCCCTTTTCATTACTTCAAGTGCGTATAGAGGAGATCAAGATAGAATTGGGCCCTCACGTAGCATGCAACCACTGTCTGTGAACCACTTGAATGAGGATTGCGTGGCAAACGGCCATCAGGTAATGGCATCGGCATCCCAATGGTTTGGCGTGAAAACAAAAGGATCATAGTACGGCTGCTATTCTGCACTGTCTATACATAACTATCAAAGGATAGTCAGTAAAAAACGCGAGCTAAAATCAGGGATCCTACGTACTTACTGCATGTCAGGCCTGTGCCCACATGGTCCGATCGCCCGATGTTCCAAATGTTTCCAATATTTGCATAGTTGCTATACGTGAAGTCAGGATCGAACGCGGAAGATAATTCCCATGGATACAGACTAGTCAAGGAAATGGAAGACAAACAGAGAGCCCAAATTCATCAGTCAGGAAATGCTACAGGACCTTGCTAGGGACCATAGATCTAGCCACAAGGAGAAAGGTGAAGTCTTGGATTGTCTCAAGGAATGGAATTGTACTACAAAGAGAGGGTTATCTCATCAAACCACGTCTTCGTCGTAGACATAAAGAACTTGCAAGCTTCTTAGATGGAACACAAGGTCTCTGTTAGGCTGTTGATGTTGACCACACTTCATGAACAAAACTTTGTGAGTCTCACTATGATAGAGGTGAGTGCGGCTGTTCATAGATTCAGGGGAAAAAAAACACAGCTAAAGGCCGTTCTTCAGCATAAAGGAATAAGCTTCCGAGCTGTTCCAATTGCGCCAGACTGGCCATGAAATGAAGTGAGACTTATGAAACTATGAAGACTTTTTTAGCTGCTGGTCTAAATATGAAGGAACATCAGGGGAATCTGTTTGTGGCAGACCTGAAGGTAATATCCTTGGCTTCTAGGACCAGTAGTCTACACTAAGCACATGTTTTTTTCTTTGTTTGTGGGACTCTAGAGCGGACAGCAAACATTACAAACAAAAGGAGCATGGCCAGCACGACCAGAAAGATCATCACTGGCAGGAGGTTCAACTGTATGTACAAAACCTCTTGTTGAACAGTGAAAAGGTGTGTACTACCTCCATTGCATCTGAAACTTGGGGTTAATGAAAAATTTTGTGAAGGCCATTGGATCAAAATGGTGCTGGCTTTTCAGTATTTTGTTGCAAAGTTGAACGCACTGATAGCTGAGAGGCCTAAAGTAAAGGTCAGGTGCGTTCAATGGGACCTCAAATCGTTACAACTACTCAATGATGATTGACTTGTACAGAGCCTAAACTGCCCTGGAAAAAAGCTGCTGGGAAGAGCGTTTTGGCTGTTATATAGAACTACCTAGGTAATGTTCGGAGCATCGAATAATGAGGGGAACTTGTAAATTGACATGTTGAAGAGTTACCATGCGCTGGGGTCGGAGTCACTCAAAAATCCACATTTTTCCATCACATCTTGATTTCTTCCCAATGATTCTTGGCGCGGGTCAGTGATGAGAAGGGGGGAAAGTTTCCACCAGGAAATATCAATCATCAAATGCATTGGGGCATACGCACGGAGGGGAGCGTCGACCTCGGCCCACCCTACGACGCCACTACCCGGGGGTGTCACCAGCGCGAGTTCCCATTCAGGCTTCCTTTCCCAATTACCAAGAGCTCTCGACAAAGAAACATTACAACTTGCCCCAGGCCGATGAGCCTTGGTGGGCGCCCCCTTGGCCTCCGCCACGCCGGATGTCTCCTTCAGATACAACCCGTATTGAGAAGGATCGGTTGCAGGGTAGCGTGCCACATGCCAGATTAGTACGAAGTTGGCGCTGACGGACTATGCTGGTTATAGGGCTCTCGATTCAGTCCACGGTGCAATCACGCTGATGTTTTACACATAATCATCCCAGCGATACCCCTGATTCGCAAAGACACCTTATTACACAAAAGGCATTTGATTTCGCCTCTATCAAGTTCACTATGTAGTGTACCATGTCTCACAACCATAGAGTAAGACAGGGATCACAAGCCGATTTGAAGATCTCGGTGGTCTTTGTCCTCCTGCACAGGTACCGACAACGCCAACATACTCCCGCTGAGCGAGTCCTAGCACCGTGGGCTATGTCCATCCACCGTAAGACTTCTGACAGGACATTGCCACCAGTGAGAAACCCAGATACCAAGGGACAATTCCAGTCCCAACATGATAGGGGACTATTGCTGGACGCTACAACGTGAAAGTAGCTGCTCCTACAAACGAAAAGAGCAAACTACAGAAAACACTTCTGAATGTAACTAGGAGCAGGGTGAGTACTTTTATGTGTAGTCTTAGTTTGATCATATGTATATTAATACCAATTTGAGATCTTGATGTCTTCTGGAAGAAGCAGTCTAGATTGACTGTTTTCGAACTAGCGCATCTTTTTCTCTATCAGAAACAAATCTGAAGTTTGGTTCCAAAATACAGATATATATATATATATATAATAAGAGTATATATAGTATATATATATTAATATATATATAAGTTCAAAATATTCTGTGATTTGGACATATGTTCGGCTACTGTTCAAGATGTGGCACAGATTTTAGGATAGATTTATGGAACATAGTTTAAGTAGATTTTTTGCCAGATGATGTAACAGTAAGTTCCTAATAACGCACGGAGGTAAGGTACCACCAGAATTTAATTAACGAGTAAGATAATTAACGTAGGGGGATTGTTTCGAGAATTATATAAATTATATATACGATATTAAATTATAATAGCTATAAATTTAAGAGAAATGTCGAGACGATATTTCAAAAAAACTATACGTTGCTAGAGAAAAAAAGCAATGCCATTTTTTAAATCAGCAGACGCGGAAAAAAATGCTTTCAACCCACACACACAATGAACTCAGAACCATTTTTGGTGGCGAACAGTGGTAATCGAGTTTCAATTATTGCAAAATAAAAACAAATTGACCACCAATTATTATTGTGCTGCGTGTTGGTGTTTATGGTGTGTGGGTATGTGTAGTGGTGTGTGATTGTGTGTGTGTGTGTGTGTGTGTGATGTGTGTGTTGTGTGTGTGTTGTTGTGTGTGTGTTGATGTGTGTGGTGTGTGTGTGTGGTGTGTGTGTGGTGTAGGTGTATGTGTGTAGGTGTGTGTGTGCTTCCAGTATACTGGTTTGGCACGCTTGTGACTGATGATACGCTGTTGTGAGGTCGGGCACTACTGATGGTCACATCAAGGGCAGGAATAACTGCTGGTTGATTGTGTACTGAAGAACTTTGTCCCTGAAACAGTACTTTAGTTAATCGTTGAACATCTTTGAGTCTAGTGTCACACCATCGTTATTAGTATATCCCTAGACGGAGTATAGTAGTGTGTGGTGTGCTTGTGTGTGTTTGTGGTCGTGTAGTGTGTTATATATGTGTGTGTGTGAGTGTGTGTGTGTGTTGGTGTGTGTGTGGGGGTGTGATGTGTGGTGTGTGTGTATTGTGTTGAAAAGGATTGTGTGTGAAAATGTGCGTGTGTGTGGTGTTGGTGTGTGTGTGTGTTTGTGTGGGGTGTGTGTCGTGCTGCCATTGTGTGTGTGAATGTGATGTGTTAGTGTGTTGAGTGTAGTGTGTGTGTCGTGTTGGGTGTGTGTGGTGTGTGTGTGTTGTTGTGTGTGTCGGTGTATGGTGTGTGTGTGTGTGTGTGTGTGTGGTGTGAAAGTTTGTTGTGCGAAAATGTCGTTGTGTGTGTGTGTGCGATGTGTGCTGTGTGTGCCATGCATGATGTTGTGGGTGTGTATGTGGTTGTGAAGTGGGGTGGTGTGAGTGTGTGGCATGTGTGTGTGCTGTGGGTGTGTGGTGTGACTTCGGTTTATGTGGTGTTGTAAGTGTGTTGTGGGTGTGTGTGGTGTGTAAAATGCAGGCAGGTCAAGTCAAAGTCATTCAGAAGACAATCACGTATGTCAGCCCAAACACGCATTAATTCAGGCAACGACACTTCCCGAGGAGGAGATGAGATCATGCCCACATGACCGTGCAGGGTAGGAAAGGTGCGTGGTGTGTGTGTGTGTGTATCTTAGGATCGTGTGTGTATGTGTGTGTGTGTATTTATGTTATGTGTGGTGTGTGTTCAATGTCGTGTGCTGTGTGTGTGTGTATTACAGTCTGTTCTGTGTTGTCTGTGTCTGTGTCGTGTGTGTGTATTCATCTAGGTGTAGTCATGTCTAGTTGTATTGTACAGGGCCAGAGCAACGCTCGTATGGCCCCGTCTAGCCGAGTATCAACATTTTAGCATTCATCCTTAGTGGTTAATTTGGCCGAAGCCCAGCACCCAGGTGAAGGGGGGTTCACACCCCCCCCCGGCTGGACAACCGGTAAGCAATCACTGCTGGGGGACAGGGGCGGGGTTTTAAGAAACAGCCATATGTTTCGGCTCCGCCGGGGGATCGAACTCGGGACTTCTCGTTGTGAATACCACGAGCCGTGGCAACCACTACAATACAGAGAGTACCCCGTTATGTGTGTGTGGGTAAGTGGTTAATTGTTCTCTGTGTGTCTGTCTGTCTGTCACTGTCTTTTGTGTGTGTGTGTGTGTGTGTCATGTGTGTCTGTATGTGTATGTGTCTGTGGTGCGTCTACGTGTGTCGGTGTCTGTTTGTCGTGTCGGTCTGTCTGAGTGTGTGTGTGTGTGTGTGTGTGGTGTTGTGTGTGTCTCAGTGTCTGTTTGTCTGTCTGTCTGTGTGTGTGTGTGTGTGTATGTTCAGACTAAGGATCGACACATTCTCTCTCTCTCTACTCTCTCTCTCTCCTCTCTCTCTCTCTCTCTACTCTCTCTCTCTCTCTCTCTCTCTCTCTCTCTCTCGTCTCTCTCTCTCTTCTCTCTCTGCTCTCTCTCTCTCTCCTCTCTCTCTCTCTCTCATCTCTCTCTCTCTCATCTCTCTCCTCTCTCTCTCTCTCTCTCATACCACAGCTGGCTAGGAGGAAGAGCAGCAGGTTCCAGCGTCCTCTCGTTCCCACGATGTCCAAAATGTCCTCAAAGGTAGTTACGTAGGACAAGTCATTTTCTTTTGTGGAGTGCAGTGTTCCGTCCTTGGCTGGGTTTTGCTTCACTGGGCTCAAATGGTCGACAGTATTCTCACCCACATTTTCCGTGTCTTATCTGAATTTGTATGGGAGATGGTTTCCTTTCCCGTCTATTGTTTCTTTGTCGTTCGCTAGTGCCATACCAGCTGTTCATGCACCCTCTTGGTGGTAGAAATAGAAGAAAAAAATAATATTAACATCAGTACTCTCATCTTCTTTTTATCATGTATGCTATAAAGAGGTATGAAATTGGTTGAAAAATAAGCACGATATAAGACAACCAAAGGGATTTTCACATTCTTCCATAGTCGTCATTCAAGGTATTAGAATTTATAGTTCATGTCTTTGAACCTCGCATTAAAATGCTAATATATCGTTTATCTATTGATGCTATCTTATCTATCGAACTCCTGTTTCCGGGAATAAATGACGATCGTCTCTCGATTGCTCTCTATTGCTGGGGTTTGAGACGATTGCTCTCTAGCCCAGTACTTCAAAGTGCAACACTTCATTTTACTCTTACAAGCACTACATCGTTTTTTCATGTCACACTCTCTTTTGAAACAGTATTTATCAAAAATTGTATTTATATATATGAGAAATGAGCCACAATTACAAAAACAACATAGTTTAAGTAATGTTATTCACGGGGAAGCTTTCTTTATGAATAACAGCATAATACGGGTTCAAAATACGAAGAAAATACAACTATCAAGAATACTGTGCTTATGGGACTTAAGTTCGTATATAAACCACTTGTGTGTAAGTATGTGTACTTTTTTCCTACCATGCAGCACAAGGATTAATGAACCAATAGTTTGTATATCCACACAGTTTTCCATAATCGTACTTTCCTGCTAAAAGTAACAATTCGTGCATGATAAATTGTGACCCGGGGATGCATGGACGCTTTGCCGGGATAACCGAAGTCTTATGATTATGATTTAGTGTTGTACTTAAGGGGCCATTCGAAAATTACAGTACGCTTTTTTGGGTAATTTATTATCCTCCCTCCTCAGACCTCCTCAGACCCCCTAAAAAATTATGTAACAACAGCTAGTACCCCCATCCCCAATAGGTAGGCTTCCATTTTTTTTCAAATAACAATAATATAAGTCTAGCCTAAAAACTTGCACATTATTACCTTTAGATTTTCCTTTAAAAATCTGAAAATGTTATGTAACACATGGCTGCACCTGTGGACTGCAACCCTCTTCCCCACTGTCACACTCATAATTTTTCACCATATCACCCCTCCCCCCCCCCCCCCCCATAGGCGTTACGGAATTTTCGAACGCCCTCTAAGAACAACGGCAGCGGCTTATATTAATGGTTTTGATTATTTGAAGGAACGCTCCTCGAGGTGATAAGGTGACTATTTAATTATGGAAGCATAGCACATAGGAGAAATCGCTAAAGTATCGCTTGTGTCACGAAAGGCAAAATGTAACGGAGTAATAGGTTTGAATGTTCTCACAGGATTGGCATCACAACTCAATACAGAAATAGCGTATCGAGTTATTTTTTTACATTACTCTCAAGTGTTCACGGTTCCAGCTACTTTCATATTTTAATTTCTTTTACCAAGAAAATACATTTATTTTCTCTCATAGCATCTTAGGGCTGCACAGTTTTTTCTTATGAATCGTATGTATTTTCTTGCCATACCATCGTAGCTGGAACACCAAACAAGAAACAAAACAAACAAGAAATCGAAAACGTGATCATTTTCTCTATACAGCCAATTATGCAATTTCAAGATATTTTCATGAACTTATTCATTATGAGGTGGTTGTTATTCTACCTAACTCAGTGTTTAGATATTATAAGCTGTATATACACATATATCAAACACTAATTTGAGGTAGGTATTGTATTTTAGATATGAAAAGAATGGAAGTACACGAAAAATTTCTATATCAGAGAAAAAAGCCAATGTTAAAACCTTAGTTATTTCTAAATGTATGCCTATAGCGCCTGTAATGTGTAGTATGACCTCAGGCTCGGATGGTTCGGTTCACTTGAGGGCTGTGATGGTTGGCCCTCGCTGTGGTGGCGCATGTAGGATTATACAAGTGATGCTCTGTGATTAGAGGCTCATGCCGACCCCAAGTGTCCTCCGATGCACTCGCTGTCGAAAGTAGAGTTAATGCATAGGACATGGAAGATCTTCGGCCACTAGACGGTGCAGAAATATTTTTGTAGCCCTTGGGAAAATCGGGAACCCGGGGGAAAAACCAAAAACCGGGGGTTTTTTGGTATAATTTNTATCAAAGACTAATTTGAGTAGGTATGTATTTTAGGTATGAAAAGAATGGAAGTACACGAAAAATTTCTATATCAAGAAAAAGCATTGTAAAACCTTAGTTATTTCTAAATGTATGCCTATAGCGCTGTAATGTAGTATGACCTTCAGGGCTCGGATGGTTCGGTTCACTTGAGGGCTGTGATGGTTGGCCCTCGCCTGTGGTGGCGCATGTAGGATTATAAAAGTGATGCTCTGTGATTAGAGGCTCATGCCGCCCCCAAGTGTCCTCCGATGCACTCGCTGTCGAAAGTAGAGTTAATGCATAGGACATGGAAGATCTTCGGCCACTAGACGGTGCAGAAATATTTTTGTAGCCCTTGGGAATCGAACTCGGCACACCAAACAGGGCTCTGATATACCTATTTCTCAAGAAAGCACGGCTTGAATCAATAGCGTCATATATTTCTTCGTTAGTCCCCCAGGCACCCAAATTTCACACGAGGAATCAATCATCAATCATTGGGGGCATACGCCGGGGGGCGCGTCGCCTCGCCCACCCTACGACGCCACTCCCGGGGGTCACCACGCGCGAGTTCCCATGCAGGCTCCTATCCCATACCAAGCAGCTCTCGACAAGAACATCAACTTGCCCAGCCACAAGCCTTGGTGGGCGCCCCCTTGGCCTCCTCCACGCCGGATTGTCTCTTACAGATACAACCCGATGGGAAGGATCGGTTTCAGGGTAGCGTGTCACATGCCCATATAGCCGAAGTTGGCGTTGACGGATTATGCAGGTAATAGGCCTCGATTCAGTCTCACGGTGCAATCGCTGATTTGACACGTAATCATCCAGCGATACCCCATGATTCTGCGAAGACACTTATTACCAAAGGCATTAATTCGTCTCTTCAAGTCACTGTTTAGTGTCCATGTCTCACAACCATAGAGTAGGACAGGGATCACAAGCGATTTGAAGATCCGGATCTTTGTCCTCCTGCACAGGTACCAACAACGCCAAATACTCCGGCTGAGCGAGTCCATAACACCGTGGGTTATGCCAATCCGCCGTAAGACTTCTTGACGTAACCCGCCGTCATTATGGACTGCGCTACCAAGGTATGTAAACTTTCCAAGATCTCAATGTCATCGCCACACGCATGAACAGACTGTATTGTTTCATCTAGTAAGTCTCCAAACACCTGGACTTGGTCTTGAGCCAGGAGACCTCAAGTCCCAAAGGCTTTGCCTCCTCGTGCAGCGCCTCGAGAGCCATCACCAGGACCTCCAGCGACTCAGCAAAGATTACTGCATCATCGGCAAAAACAAGATCAGTGATCTTGGTGTTGCCGACAGATGCTCCACAATCACTTTGATCTACAACCTGTCCAATACCCAGTCCATACAAGCGTTGAAAAGTGATGGGGCAAGGACGCACCCATGCCTCACTCCTGTATTCACAGGAAAGAAGCTGGATACACCTGCCCCACACTTCACAGCACTCTCAGTCCCAGAATACAGACCAGTTATCAAACCAATAGTCCTTGCAGGAATCCCTCGAAGTCGCAGAAAATCCCAGAGTGACTCACGATGCACTGAGTCAAACGCCTTCTTGAGATCAACATAGGCTGCAAGCATCCCCTGTCGAAGCTCACGTCGGCGTTCCACCAGGACACGAAGCGCTAGGATACGGTCCGTTGTTGACTTACCAGGCGTGAACCCAGACTGCTGAGGTCTCTGATGCTTCACCAGATGACTGCGAATCCGTGTCAGCAAATAGATGGGCAAGCACCTTGCCTGGTACGCTGAGCAGTGTAATACCGCGGTAATTGTTGCAGTCCTAACGGTCCCCTTTCCCTTTCCAGATAGGACGAACCAGCCCCTTTTCCAATCAGGAGGAATGGTACCTGATTGCCACACGGCAGTCAGGACAGCATGCAACCCGCGGATCATGGCCTCACCCCCAGCTTTGAGGAGCTCCGCACTGATATTACAAACACCAGCTGCCTTTCCACCCCTTAACTTTGCTACAGCCTCTCTGACCTCGTCAAGAGAGGGTGCGGTTTGCGTCAATGGGAGGATCGGCATCCACTGCCTGTAACCGTGGCCACCGAGATGATAGATGAATTAGCGGCATGCAAAATTAGCTTTAACTATATATAAAAAATCATGAAATCGGGAAATTTTCTACCTAATATATTTTTTATCAGTATAAAATATATATGTTATCTTCGGAAATGTTTGCCCCTATAATATTATCAAAAAAAAAAAACGTAAAACACACAAAAGGGGAAATGCCATTATGAGACTTTCAAGAAATATCCCAATGAATTTAAAAATTTCGCCTTTTTAATATTTTGTAAAAAAATTTTTTTACAGGGGAAATCAATAAAAAAGGGGAAAATTTTTAGTTTTTCCTTTGATATACTTCCTTTTCTGAAAAAGGAATTAAAACCCATGCAAAAATTTAGCTTTAAACTAAAAAATTTAACATCATGAAATGAGAAAATTCCCCCCGATTTTCATGATTTTTATTTTTTTTATTTAAAGCTAATTTATGCATATTCAAAATTCTTTTAAAAAAAGGAAAGGGTTTTAAAAATTTGGAAAGCAAATTTAAAATTATTTCTTTTTGATTTATTCAGGTAAAAAGTTTTTCAAAAAAAATTTTAAAAGGGCGAAAATTTTAAATTTCATGGTATTTTTTTAAAAAGTCTCAAAATGGAAATTTCCCTTCAGGGTGTTTTACGGTTTTTTATTTGTAAATTATAAAACAAACTTTTTTCCGAAGATAACAGTATATTTTTTTATACTAAATAAACATTATTAGGGGGAAAATTTACCCTTTTCCCCTGTTTTTTTTATTTTTATTTAAACCGCTAATTTATGCATGCCGCTAATTCTTTTTATAAACCAAAACAAAAAAATTTCCAATGGAAAGCAAATTAACCCCGCTTCTTTTTGAATTCCCCTTTAAAAAAAGTTTGCGGGGGGCAAAATTTTAAAATGGCAAAAGGGGTTTTAAATTTTAATTTCATTTTTCTTGAAGTCTCAAAGGGCATTTTTTTTTTGTGTTTTTTTTTTTTTTTACGGTTTTTTTTTTTGGGGATAATTATTTAAAAACAAAAACTTTCCCGGGGGAAAAGAAAACAGTATATTTTTTATACTGATAAACTTTATTTTAGGTGGTAAACTTGTAGGGGGAGGGGAAAGCGGGTTGTATCCTTTGGGTGACGCCCAGGGGCGATCCCCGGGCCCTTTGGGTTCTCTGGGTTGGTCCGCGGGGTAACCCAGTGGTGTAAAAGTTTGCTCGGGTTGGAAGGGGTCCACCGGGGTCCAAAACGAGGAAGCTTCCCCAAATTTTGCTCCTGCTCTTCTTATTTTCCTTTGAAATTAAATTTGGTTAAGTGGCCATTATTGTTATAAAGGCTAAACCCAAAGATTTACTCTATACTGGACTTGCAAACTGGGGGCCCCGCCCCAAAACCCCCCATGACCATTGGAGGCCAGTTTTAAAATTCCTGCCTTTTTCGAAATCACCCCCATTTCCCTCCTGGGGTTTTATCTATAAAAGGGGGGGGGGAAACCGTTATTTTTCGTAATGTTTGGTTTTTAAAAAATTATCAAAAAAAAAACAGAAAAAATACACTAAAAAAACCCCCAACTAGGGAGAAGTGAAAAAAAAAGCATGAACAAATATTACTTAAACCCCTTTGCCATTTTTTTGCGAGAAACCTTTTAGTTTGAAACATTTTAAAATATACGAGGATTATCCTTATTTTTCCTTTTATATTTTTTCGTTTTCTGAAAAGAATTACCACCATGCAAAAATTTAAGCTTAACTAAAAAAAAAAACATATCAATCGGCCGGCAAGAAAAAAAGTGTTCCATAATACAGTAGACTATGGCTTATCATGAATACAGTAGATTTGGCTTATCAGTTTTAAATGATACCTGTTATCTTCGAAAATTTTTGATTTTTATAATATTTAAAATTTAAAAAAACCGGGAAAAAAACACTAAAGAAATTCCATTAGGGAACGGGAAGAAATAGGCATTAAATTAAACTCTTTCGCCTTTAAATTTTTTGCCTAAAGATTTTTTTAACATGCAAATATAAATTTCGAAGAAAAATTTTTACACCCTTTCCACGGGATATTTTTCATTTTCCCTGATAAATAAATTTAGAACTATCCCTAAATTAGTGTTAACTAAAAAAAATAACATCACCCCAATGGGGTTTTTTTCCCGACGTGAGGTATTTTATTTGGGTTAAAACGCAAATTTAATTTTGGGTTTTTTTCTTCCCCTTAAATTTTATCAAAAAACCCCAAAAAAAAAAAAAAAAAAAAAAAAAAATATATAAATGGAAATGCTAAAAAAATTTTCCGTTTTCTTTTTATAGGTTTCATGTAAAAGGGTTTTCTGCAAAATATTAAATGGCGGGGAAATTTTTAAGTGAATTTTAAATTAAGTTCTTTCATATTTCTTCACTCCCCTGTAAGGGCCCTTTTCTTTATTTTGGTTTTTTTACTTTTTTTTATTGAAAAATTTTATGGGAAAAAACCCATTTACAAAGATAAGGGGTATATCATTTATTGATAAACCATAGGAAAGGGAAAGGGAAGGGGATGTTCAAAAAATGGCAGGAATCCCCAAAAGGACGGGCCCCTCCACGGGAAAATACCCCCAAAATGAGTAGCAAGCCCCAGTATACAGTGTTTTTGGCCCCAACATAGCCCCATATTCAGACCCGTTGGGAAAAAATAAAAGCCTGATTAATTTTAAGAATCCTTCGATGACTATGCAAACCCTTTGGGCGGATTATAATTTTTTTTAATTTATGCCCTTATTTGACTTTTCAAATAAGATGCATAAATTAAAGGGGAGTTGTTTGGGAAGTATCATATTTTGGGACTTCTTACAATGAGTCCTTTTCCCAAACAATGTAGTTTCAAGAAAATTCAGAAAAAATTTTTGGAGTGACGCGTGTTTTCTTTTATATATATATATTATATTTTAAAATATATATAATATATATATATTTTATATATATATATTATATATATAATTTTATATATATAAAATAAAATATATAATAAAATAATTATATATAAAAAAATATATATATATATTATTTTTATATATATATTTCTCTCTCCCTTTTCCTCTCTCTCCCTCTCCTATATTAAAATATTATATAATATAAAATAAATTTTTATATATATATATATATATATTATATATTATATATAATATATATATATAGGCTTAAATAAAATTTTATAAATTTTATAATATATATATTATATAAAATATATATACAGTTTAGGGATTATGTATACATAAAAATAATATACGTTATTAATTAATTATATGATATTAATATATTTATATACAGTATATGTTTATATTATTATATATATAAATATTAATAATATATATTTTATATAATATATAAAATATATGATAAAAGATATATATATTTTTATACCCCCAAATATAAAACAGCCTAAATTTACCTATTTAAAAAAAATATAATAATATATATTAAAATATATATATATTTTTATATATATATTATAATATATTATATAATATAAAATAAATTTTATTTTTAAAATATTTTAAAACCAAAATATATATTTAAAAATATAATTTTTTTCCGGGATTTATATATATATAAAAATATAAAATATAATATATTAATATAATATATAATATATATATATATTATAATAAAAATATACATGAACAATATATAATTTTTATTACTGTTATGCCAATTATATTTATATATTATATTATTTTATATATATATATATATATAGATATATATATAATATATATTTTTATATATATATATATCATAGAATTCTTTAAAAAAAAAGGGTGGAAAAGTCACACCCTGGGGGGGTTTTTTTTTGAGTTCCCGAAGGTTTAAATTGGGTCATGGATTTAAAAAGACTTTTTTTTTTTTAGAAGGGCTAGAGACCCCAATCCCCGGGGATCCAAATAGGGTTTTTGAGGACGGCCCAGCTCACCCAGCGAGATTTTTAAACACCAAAATGGGGGCATCTTCAAGGTCAAAAAGGGCTATTTCATGGGCAAATTTGTGAATATTGGTAATTTTTTGCCCCTTTTTGGTGTCTAACTCATAAACGGGAGGATGGGTGATTGTAAAAGAGGGGAAGTTTGTAAGCCCGTCAAAAATTTTATATTTTTTTTTCTATATTGTATTACATAAACTTTAAGCCCCATCACAAAAACATTGGAGAGCTTTTCCGTTTCCCTGAGGCCCTCCCACAGCCCTTTTTTTTTGGCATTTAAATTTTAAGACATGAGCTTTCAAAAGAATGTTAGTAAAGTAGTAAAATGCAGCCCCTTTCTCCCGTATACAGGTGCATCTACAAAAGGGAAAAAGCTCCGCAAAATAAAAACGGCCCAACCCAAATTTTTTCTTGTCATGCAAAATATAGGCCTTATGTACAAGAAAGACTATTGACATAGTCGGCACATTCAGTCCACCTCTATTCAAATTATCTAGGAACTCAGATGACACCTCGTTACCATCATCATAAATGATCTCCTCCATACTAGTGCTGTGAATGCGTTTTCATGAAATAGGTTTGCGTATTGCCTCGGCTCGCAGCCCCTAACCATCACAGCCCATAAGAATATAAGGAAGTTACTAGAGGCCGAGAGACCTACACGTGGTAGTTTTTATTAATTAATTCACTACCAACAACTTTCATCCCCATCTATGAAAATTTCATTCAAAGAAGGCTAGACAATTAAATTGTCTAGCCTTCTTTCAAAACTCCCTATTGACTCCGCACAAACTACCCGATGACGGGCCCTTTTCCAATAATCTACTCCCCGATTTTTAAACCAATTTCTCCCATTTTTTTAAATTTATGTTTTTCCAATTTGAATCCGTTACTTGTTCTACCCTTATTACTATCCATAAGAACTTTTTCCTACATCTACATCATCTACATCTTAATTGTATCCCTTTATCCACTTAAAGACTTCTATCAGATCCCCCCATTCCCTTCATCTCTCGAGCTAGTGTAAATTTAATAACTTCATCTCTTCTCATAACTAAAGTTACGCATCCCATGTATCATTTTGGTCATCTTTCTCTGCACTGATTATAAAAAGGCTATATCCACCTTTAATATGGAGACCAAAACTGAACCGCATAGTCTAGGTGGGGTTTGCTGCTAGAGCCACAAACCAATCTCATTTGTAAACTACAGAGATGCTCCCCGAATAGCTGTATGGTTCGTATGGGTTTGCTCACACAAATTATGTTATATAACTTTATTAACGTATTTTATTATGTATGGAAGCATATTAAAGTGTTTCAAGTGTTTAAAGGGTGTTTCAAGCTAAGTAGGCTTTAGAAAAACCTCAGCACTTCCTACTTTACACTCCTAGAAATTAACCCTAACACTCTATTAGCTCGATTTCTAGCCTCAATACATTGTTTCCTAGGACGGAGATCTGAGCTTACCACAAAACCCGAATCCTTCTCCCTTCTGATCTTTGATCATCTTCATCATCTTCCTGTAACAATAAAAAACAAACTGTAAAAATATCGAGGCAAACCTCTTAAATGTGGTTACCATCATATTCTAAAGCAGTTTAGTTAATGCTATCCAAAATTATAATTGAAGGATATACCTGTATCAATATAACTTAGTATTTTAATTTCTTTTTGATTGTTTGAAAAAATATTGTAACTCCCCTTGATAATCATATTCCAACAAATCGTTGTCTACATCCGTTTCCCCATGTCGTTCACTTGCTTGGTGAAGGTGGAAAACTTGTTGGTGTCCGTCTCTCTTGGTGTGAAAGTAGGTTTTTGATGTACGGGTATTTCATTGTATCAATAAAAAGCCAAAAAACCATTTAAGGCTTACCACCTTTGCAGCTTTCAAGGGAAATAGGCGCATCATATTTTTGTTGGGAGTGTCGTGTCACTGGGGTTTTAAAACAAATTCTTGGAGAAACTTTTTTTTACCTGGCATCAACCTGACTGGAATGAGGGGTTTGCATCACTGTAGGCCCTTCCGAATATAGTACCCTTCCTTGTATGACTGTCTGAACATCCTGGCTGCCTATGAAGGAAGCGACTCATTGCTGGATCTACGATTCAAAATGTTGCTTTAAAACACGCCTTTAGTCAAAGAAGTCTTGTGCGCTTTCCTCACAACTGGATACTGGGAAGAAAGTTGCATTTTGGAATAATTTTGCAGTAGGACTCAAAGTCGTAGAGTTACTTTCACGGTATAATTTCCTTTCAATATTGCCCAAAAGCACTGTCGCATGGTAGGAAAAAGTGGCCTGGCATTGTAGACATGTTTTAGGGTCCTTTATCGTCACTGTGCATTCATGAAGATTATTAGGATGATATTTAATTTTTGTTTTGGCTCCAGTTGTCACTAAAACATTAAATGTTGGAAAGCATTCCGTCCTACTCCATGGAAATCCATTTTTCTTAAATTTTTAACAGAGCCCCCTACCGTAACTCGTTCCACCGAACTTGTTGATTTATTCTTCTTTATGTTGTGAATAAAAAAGTTATACATCCACAAATTGAGGTGGTATTTATGCAACACTTGTGGAGAGTTTGGGAATGGGAATAGTCTGCTGTAGGTCTATGAAAAATTAAACAACAACATTATCATTGTGTCTTCTTTCTTTTCCTTCGTTAATCGCTGTCCCTCTGATGCTTTATCTCTGTGTTGTTTTTTAACTGGTCGTGTAAGTATTGTTTGGTAGTTTTCGTTGTTGGCAGAATTGATGGAAGTGGTCAATTTATCACATGTGCTGCAGGTGTCTGACTTTGGTGGTTGGAATGCAATGTTAAATTCATTTGTGAATGTCTTGTGGTAATCTTTTGGGGTCACTTTTCGATCTCTGGGTGACTGACATCCATTCTTCATAAAACTTATATAGCTTAGAGATGGTCAAGTTGCACTCCAAGTACCTCTGTGAGGTTTCTGGCTCGGCTGTAGTGGCTTCGTTACTGTCTGCCGTTGATGATGTGATCTCTAACACATCGCGCTTTACACCACTAATTTGTCTGGCAGGTTCATGACATCCGCGTTGATCCAGCAAAGGAACATGGGGGGAAGTTGCTTTACCTATTGCACACTAATTCGTTTCTTGGTACTCCCAAAAATTTGATGAAAATGCTTGTCTACACACTGGAAAAGTTTCACTCTGGTAAACAACACTGTGGGATAGCATGAACTCGCGATGTGTTCCAGGATGTCAGGGGCCCTGCTAGGCCGTGTGTCCTTTTTCACTCTCACCTTGTGAACGAGCTTCTGGATAGAAGCAGTCTGGCTCATAGTTAGCCATTGCCCAGAAATCACTGAAAAGTGCTCTTTTTACGGGCGGGGTCACTTTGTCAAAAAAAGCCTCACGACAAGGAGTTCCAATTTTCTACTTTCTACACACCTACCAGTCTTGACACTCACGTATTCTTCTCCCGAATTTCTCTTGGCTTTAGCTATATTTCTAAACCAATTAGATGGTATCACTTTTTTTTCTGCCCGTCTTCTGAGATGTGTTAGCCCTCACTTGCTATACCCTCGTAAATGCCCGCTATCGCTGGGAAAGTCAAGGGTGGGGGGGGATAATTTTCAACACCTACTCTGGCTGAAATCTGGCGCCAACTACTATGCTAATATTTTTTTAGGATATTCAATAATTAATTATTCACGCTCAAGTGTCAGCAGCCGTGTTTCTTGTACCTTGTAAGGTTAAGTAAAATTATATTGATAGTTTTTATTCGAATAAAAAGAAAAACTAAATCCCCCATTAGCATATTAAATACTACGGGTTTAAAATTTTTAAACCGTAGAGTTCAAGCGACAGCACCTCACGCCGCTCAGCAGTTGCCTATTACCTTATTAATTTTCTACCTTTTAAAAAGCTCGTATTGCATTACTTTTCACACAACAGGTTGTCGTCAAATATACATTAACTGACAACTCACTTCACCACCCACAGTCGCCTTTCAAGGTCACAAAGAGAGAAAAGAGAGAAGGGCGCAGGTTGGGCGTGCTGTCATCACCATGGTAACGGTCACAGGGCATGGCCGCGTTGCAAACCCTTTACAATGTGAAGGTTTGGCAGAGCGGCCTGGCACGGCAGAATATCATGAATATCAGAATATCTAGAAATATATACGTATATTTGTATATATGTATTTATTCATTATCTGATAAGACTATGCCGTGTAATCTAATGAGGGTACCTGAGAGTAGGAAACAGATGTGACAGAGGAAAGGAGGGAGGGAAAGAGGGAAAAAAGGAAAAATGAGGGAGAGTCAAGGAATATAGTAACTAAACTATAGGTTCGCTTTTCTCTCTCTCCTCTTTTCTCCTCCTCTCTCTCTCCCCTCTCTCTCCTCTCTCTCTCTCTCTCTCTTCTCTTCTCTCTCTCTCTCTCTTCCTCTTCTTTTCTCTCTTTTCCTTCTCTCTCTCTCTTCTCTCTCTCTCTTCCTCTCTCTTTCTCCTCTCTCTTCTCGTAGGAAAAAAGCAGGACACAAAGATTTCTACTTTTTCAAATCTCTTCCCTTCCGAGGATTTTGTACACTACTTTGGGGACTTGCCGTTACAACAATTTCTCGATTGGGAGTTGTACTTGAAACCTTTATCGTATACATTTCCTTCTCCCCTCTTCCAAATAATAATCACCGTAATAATTTGACATGCGTTACGACAGTTTGGGCCCCTGTTGGCACCTGGATGGGACCTTATCCATCAGTCACTCAAATCCATTTTCACTGCCAAAAATAAATCATCATGTGGGTAATAATCCTTTCGATAGGAGGTATACTATTTTTTGCGTTAGCCAACCATATCCGTATTACTTTTTTCACATCCAAAATGGAATTTTTGAAATTTTGCAAATAGCGGGTGCCGTATGGCTGCGGTAGCTACCCCCTACTTGATCTATGCGTTGGCTGCATGTCCTAACGCTCCTCACTTATTGTTGCTTCCTGGATAAGGGAAAAATTTTGAATTGAAAAAGACTTTACTCCTTCGGCGTGTTGCGCTTGTCCCGTCGCGGCCCACTCAATTAACCCTTTCCGCCCCGTGACGCGATGCGTTTAAACGGGCCGTTAATCTGAGCCCCTTTTAGGGGACTGCGTCCCAAAAACATTTGGAACCCCAATGGCCAATATAAATTTTTCAGTTTCGCTCACAAATTTCTGCTTCAAGATCCACTGCCTATAAAAAAACTATTTCTCCTTTGTAGGTTTGAATTATAAGGGCTTTGGTCCACTAAATTCTCAGCGGAGCCTTTCAGCCGGACTGCCGTCCTTAAACTTCCCACCGGGAACTACTTTTCCCTAATCAGTCTTCCCCAACATGTGTTTTCATTTTTCCCCTTTCTCAAGAATAATTTTGGCCCATATAAATTCTCTTGCTGGAATCCTCATAAAAACCGGTTTTATTGATATTAACCCTAAAAATTTATCCGAAGTATCGGCTCAAGTGGGGCTGTATTTCTTATTTCCTTTCCAGTTTTTTTTCTAAGGTCGGAAAACTTCTATTTAAAATTGTTCTTGTGTATTTTTGTCTTTATAAGGCAAAAATTTCTTGCGAAACAAATATATAATAATGCCCTTAAAAAAAAGAAAATCTGGTTTAAATTGATAAATACCAAAAACATTGCCGCAGAGTGCTTTATTTGGCCCTTAAGAAACCCCAGCTGATCGCCCGAACGGAAAAACTTTATTAAAACTTTCGTGGTGAAGGGTTAAACAAATTTAATGAAACTGTAAAAATAAATAAACAGGTACCAATGTTATATGAAACATTTTAGATTAATTCTAAATACCTACCACCTACATTTTGAGGGTGCTTGTAGCGGCATCACAAGTCGCCAGGAACCGATTATGATCCTGAATTATTACATGGGGACGGGAGACATTTGGAGGACACTTCCATACAATGCCCTTTGGGGGAATTGTTGGCCCTGACTGGTTAAATGGGCCTGCCATTCAGAGGAAAGCTTGGCAGGTCATCAACTCGTCAAGGTACCTCTATGATTTTGCTGGCACCACTCTCTCACCCTGTGACTTTGGGGGACCTCAGAAAATTTTATAGGAGGCATACTTGTTCCCTGAGGCAAGTATTAATTCGGCAAGCTCAGGAGGCTGGATGTCTACATGTAAGCGGGTTCGCCCTTTGACCTGGGCCCACTGGCTCCACGCTCCCTTGAACTCCTGGGCTCCCTTTAAATTTGAAAGGACCGGTCCTCGTCCGGGTTCAAAGGTGCTACAGCCAAACTTGGGGGCCTTACATTGTCTGTCCAGATGCCCCGTTGATTCTCCTTTTCTCGAAACGGGCTGAAATCAAATGGTACGCTTTGGAACGTCGCCCCATACATCCGCCATGTCTTGATGATGATGGTTGATGATGGGTTGAAACATACAGAACCATGAAGAAGTGTGGATAAGGGGACCAATATATACTCAAACCTCCCCAATAAGTTTCCCAAAAAGCCGAATGCTCGCTAGCTGTCGGCACATACGCTACATGTACTGTTAGAAACACGTATGTACGTACACGATCGCCAGAAAAAGTTTGCATAAGGGATACGTCAGAATCGCGAGACTCGTTGGAGATACGTCAGGCATAGGTAGACATACGGCACATATACGTTATCAACTCGTTATCACTACGTTGGCTGTACGTTTCCCTCAGCCGACGTACATCAACGTATACAAACTTACGAGTAACATACCTCTAAGTATGTCAGCGTATGTCAAAGTATGTACGTACCACGAACTTCGGGGAACTTTTGCAGAGCGTATTAAACACACGTTCAGTACGCCGAGAAATTTTGACACATGCTCAATAATTTTTCGCGGGCTCGACGTGTTCCAAATTTTCACAGCGTATCACAGCGTGCTCTTAACGTAAACGACGTTATCCCCAACTTACCCCTAACTTATATCAGCGTACACCAACGTACACCAACATATTTTCGATATTTCGCATACGTTGGCATACGTTCAGGCGATACGCCATTGTGTGACAGGCCCTTAACACAAATATTCACTATTTTTACCCACATACACACCTTCTACCACTAAACTAGTAGCAACACAGGCTCCTTCCTTATATATCTTACTATCTGATACATATAAACTCCTTCAAACGCAAGCATTCTAAAATACAACTTCAAAATGCGCTACTTCCAGAGCAGCCCTAGGTTGCTCTCCAGCTGCCTGGCTACTTGCCGAGCACTTCCCGACTTTACGGCAAGTAAAGGCCTAACCCTGACATAGATTGGTTGGGGGGGGGGGGGGTTGCAACCCCTCCTTGTAAAAACCAAATCTAGCCACTAACATTCTAAGAGGTAGAGGCCGGGGGCGCGGTAATCGCGCCCCCGACCCGGTTTTGACGGGGGGCCCGACCATGCAGACACCTCCAATGCCGACGCAGGGGAGGGGTCTGCCTATGACGAGTGCGGGGCAAAGCCCTCGGGAATCCCGCACTCTAAATCAAGTGGTAGGGCCCCCTAGCCCAACTTTTTCTTATGGGGGTGGCCGGGGCGGTGCAGAAGCGGCGCATGCCCGTCGAATCACTCCTGGGATCAACCTGCGGAGGGTTCTTCGTGTGGGCTCGTGAACGTTCTGAGCCTCTCAGACGAGCATCGACTACCTCTCCTATCGGGCGAGCTCAGTAGGCTGAGGGTGGATATAGTGGGACTCTCTGAGACGAGGAGGCCTGGCAGTGGCGAGACTAGCAGTGGGGGTTATACCTACTACTGGTCCGGCATGAGCAATGGTCACCGTGTACGGGGAGTAGCTATAGGCATCTCCAGCAAACTGCAGCCGTCAGTTGTTGAGGTTACTCCGGTTGATGAGCGTATAATGCGGGTGAGGATGAAACACCCTCTGGGTTTCATGTCTCTTGTTGCAGTGTACGCTCCTACCGAGATGCGTAAAACTGAAGAGAAGGAGATATTCTACGCCAAACTCGACTCTGTTTTAGACCAGTGTCCTCCTCGGGACACACTCATTGACTTGGTGATTTCAATGCTACTACTGGCACTGTGAGAGATGGCTACGAGTTATGTGTTGGTCCCCATGGCTCCGGTACCAGAAACACCAACAGTTCTCTGCTTCTGAACTTTGCAAGATCCAGAAGGTTGAGAATTGCAGGTTCTTGGTATCAGAGGCCAGAGCTGCACCGCTGGACATGGTATAGTAATGCCGGAGGGGTAGCTAAGGAGATCGACCACATCCTCGTTAGTACTCGTTGGAGGATCCTCCAGAACTGCAGGGTTTACCGGAGTGCTGAGTTCTTTGGTACAGATCGCAGACTTGTTGTTGCTACACTTAAGCTTCATGTCAAGTCCAGAAGAATCTCAAGAGGTAACCATACTGTGTTTCATCTTGAGAAACTGAAGGACTTGACATGTGCTCATGAGTATGCGGTGGCAGTCTCAAATCGGTTTGATGTGCTCGGTGCTCTCGGGGACCCTGTAGAACTGTGGGATACCTTCAAACGTGAAACTCTACAGGCTGCCAAGGAGTGTATTGGGGAGCGCCCGAGGTCAAGGCGTGGTTTTGTCTCGACGGAGACGCTGGAGAAAATCGAGGAGAGTCGCGCTGCCAGGCTGGCTGGGAACCGGGACCAGCACAGGGCTCTGTCACGCCGGACTAGAATCCTCCTGAGGAGAGACAAGGAGAGGTATGTCAGGAGTCTCGCTGAGGATGTCAAGGGTCATTTGAACGCTAATCACCTCCGACCCGCCTACCGAGCCCTGAAGAAGCTCCGTTCCAAGTCTCCTTCTCGGGCGAGTGCTATTCGAACAGCAGATGGGCGCCTCGTGTCGGACATGGATGGGCAGATGGCTCGTTGGGCTGAGTACTTTGGGCAGTTGTTCACGGTGGACCCTCAAACTGAGCAGCTTCACACCACTGGGTTACAGGCAGTGGATGCCGATCCTCCCATTGACGAAACCGCACCCTCTCTTGACGAAGTCAGAGAGGCTGTAGCAAAGTTGAGGGGTGGAAAGGCACACTGGTGTTTGTAATATCAGTGCCGAGCTCCTCAAAGCTGGGGGTGAGCCCATGATCCGCGGATTGCATGCTGTCCTGACTGCCGTTTGGCAATCAGGTACCATTCCTTCTGACTGGAAAAGGGGGCTGGTCGTCCGTATCTGGAAAGGGAAAGGGGACCGTCAGGACTGCAACAATTACCGTGGTATTACACTGCTCAGCGTACCAGGCAAGGTGCTTGCCCATCTATTGCTGACACGGATTCGCAGTCATCTGGTGAAGCATCAGAGACCTCAGCAGTCTGGGTTCACGCCTGGTAAGTCAACAACGGACCGTATCCTAGCGCGTCGTGTCCTGGTGGAACGCCGACGTGAGTTTCGACAGGGGATGCTTGCAGCCAATGTTGATCTCAAGAGGGCGTTTGACTCAGTGCATCGTGCGTCACTTTGGGATCTTCTGCGACTTCGAGGGATTCCTGCAAGGACTATTGGTTTGATAACTGGTCTGTATTCTGGGACTGTGAGTACTGTGAAGTGTGGGGCAGGTGTATCCAGCTTCTTTCCTGTGAATACAGGAGTGAGGCAAGGGTGCGTCCTTGCCCCATCACTTTTCAACGCTTGTATGGACTGGGTATTGGACAAGGTTGTAGATCAAAGTGATTGTGAAGCATCCGTCGGCAACACCAAGATCACTGATCTTGTTTTTGCCGATGATGCAGTAATCTTTGCTGAGTCGCTGGAGGTCCTGGTGATGGCTCTCGGGGCGCTGCACGAGGAGGCAAAGCCTTTGGGACTTGAGGTCGCCTGGCTCAAGACCAAGGTCCAGGTGTTTGGAGACTTACTAGATGAAGCAGTACAGTCTGTTCATGCGTGTGGCGAGGATATTGAGATCTTGGAAAGTTTTACATACCTTGGTAGCGCAGTCCATCATGACGGCGGATCACGTCAAGAAGTCTTACGGCGGATTGGCATAGCCCACGGTGTTATGGACTCGCTCAGCGGGAGTATTTGGCGTTGTCGGTACCTGTGCAGAAGGACAAAGATCCGGATCTTCAAATCGCTTGTGATCCCTGTCTTACTCTATGGTTGTGAGACATGGACACTAAATAGTGACTTGAAGAGACGAATTAATGCCTTTGGTAATAAGTGTCTTCGCAGAATCATGGGGTATCGCTGGGATGATTGACGTGTCAAATCAGCGATTGCACCGTGAGACTGAATCGAGGCCTATACCTGCATAGTCCGTCAGCGCCAACTTCAGCTATATGGGCATGTGGCACGCTACCCTGAAACCGATCTTCTCCATCGGGTTGTATCTGTAAGAGACAATCCGGCGTGGAGGAGGCCAAGGAGGCGCCACAAGGCTCGTGGCTGGGCAAGTTGATGTTTCTTGTCGAGTGCTGCTTGGTATGGGAAAGGAGCCTGCATGGGGAACTCGCGCGTGGTGACCCCGGGAGTGGCGTCGTAGGGTGGCGAGGCGACGCGCCCCCGCGTATGCCGCCAATGATTGATTGATTGATTGAAAGGCCTAACCGTAATCTTGAGCTAATAATCTTGAGGTCGACTTGTGCCACCTGGTCGACTTGTACGCTGCAATTTATGGTATATATATATATATATATATATATATATATATAATATATATATATATATATATTATATATTATATATATATATATATATATATATATTAATATATATATATATATATATTATATATATATATAGTATATATATATACGTATATATATATATATATGTGTATATATATATCTATATATATATATATGTACATTATATGTACAATATATATATATATATATATATATATATATATATTATATATTATATATATAATATATTATTATAATTATATATACTAGGCTGCAAGGATGCCCTCCGGGCAGCTTTCTCCTAGGTCCTGCGGAGGGCTGTGAGCCTTCGGCCCAATGGGGGGCCTGCGGCCTCCCTGCAGCCCCCTGCGGCCCCCTGATATATCAAGTATCAAGTAAGTTACAAAAATGTATAATAGTATCCCCATAAAAGGTGAATTCTCTCTACCGTAGATAACAGTGAAGTCGCCACCTGTAGTGAAGTCGCCAGGCGCCAATATTACAAATTATAGCATCTCTACTGATTTTCATGTGCCACGAAGATGTTACACAGTTGTTTATATCATGATGTAAATCTACCCTGTTTCAACGTTGTTTTATGCTTTGTATCTTCAAATAAAACTTTTGCGCATTTTGCTTCTCACGTTTATTTAATTAAAAATTATATTATATATATTCGGCAAGGGGCCCCCCGACTAACTACGTCCGATTTTTTTCACGGTGATTTTGGGGATAAGGGGGGGTCGCCGGGGGGACCTACAAAGGGGGAAAACTACGGCGATGGAAGATTTCGAGTTATTTGCGCGAAATTGATTTTCCCGGGTGTATTACAGTCTTGTTGTCGCGAAAAACCTATAGAAAAAGACTTAGGTAAGGCTGAGGGGCAGGGGCTTTTAAACCAAAAAAACGAGTCATAAAGAGCCTCGTAAAAAGGTAACCCTGGTAGGTCGTAATGTGCCCTACCACTTGTTTATTTCTTAATGAGACTCTGCTGTTGTTTTCCTTTTTTAAAGCCTTTGCACATAAACCCATCACCTAGTTTCTCTATGTTGTCAGCGAGCAGGGAAATATGCCCCGGGAAAATATCAATTTCCCCCAAAAACTATTTGAAATTTTTTCATCGTCGTAGTTAGTCTTCTTTTTGTAGGTTGACATTTTCATTGTTTGATAGTATTAGAATCCTTTTTAAAATTGACCCCTTTTTTTGTCTTTCCCATAAAAAGTAGTGGACATCATGGTTTAAGTTTTACTTGACGGCCAATAAATACTCGAGTCTTACCAACTCACCAATTTTGTTTTTGTTTTATCTTTTGCCCCATCCATAAACAAGCTGCATAACCACTGTGATATTTCCTCCTTCCCTCATGATAACCGGTACTGTCGCTACGAATTTTTCCCCCTACACATATCGGGAAAACTCGCTAACGGTAAACAGGTTGATTTTGCTTTGATTTTTTATTACTCCTCCATAAAAAAGTTGCAAACACGGTGGGCATTCCCCTCCTTTTCCCCAGGTACCCGGGACTTCGTCACCCAAATGCTCGTCCCCACAAAATGGGGGAAAAATCGCCCACGGGAATGGTTAGGTTAGGGGTAATAAAGGGCGAGAGTTTCGCGGTCGTTTTAGAGACACAGACAATTTTTTTTTGGCCTAAATAGGTGTTGTTTTAAAGGGATAGTTTTTTTTTTTCGCAAACCCATTAAAAAAACTATCTCCCTTAAAAAAAACCCTTTGTAGGCCAAAAAAAACGTCTGGTCTCTGAAAAAGACCGCCCAACTCTCGCCATTATTTCCCCCTAACCCAACTTTTTCCGTCGCGAGTTTTCCCCCCTTTATGTAGGGACGAGCATTTGGGTAGCGAGAGTACCCGGTACCAAGGGAAAGGTGGGGAAGTCACCGTGGTTATGCAACTTGTTTGTGGATGGAGTAATGGATAAATCAAAACAAAATTAACCAGCCATTTCCCCGGCGGTTTTCCCGATTTGGGAGGGAAAAAATATCGGTAGACGAAGACAGGATACCATGAGGAAGGAGGGTAATGTCCGGTGGGTTATGCAACTTGTTTATGGATGGAGTAATAAGATAAATCAAAGCAAAAGGGGTTTTGATGTTGTATAGATCAAAAGTATTCATTGGCTCGTCAAGTAACACTTAAAAATGATGACCACTACTTATTTTGAGGAAAGACAACAAAAGGGAAATCAATTAATAAAGGGTTTTAATACTATCAAACCATGAATATGTCAACCCACAAAAAAAGACACGACGATGAAAAAATTTCTATTGTTTTGGGCAAATTGATATTCCAGGTGCATTTTCCCTGCTGCTGACAACATAGAGAAACCCGAGGGATGGTTGTGTGAAAAGGGTTCTAAAACCGGAAAACAGTCACGCAGAGTTCATAAGAAGTAGGCAAGTGATAGGGGCACATTACGTACCCACCGTTTCTTACCTTTTGACGAGGGTCTGTTTTACTCTGTTTTCTTGGTTTAAAAAACCCCTGCACCACCATTACCTTTAGGTTTCTCTATAGTGTTGTCAGCGGAACAGAGCCTGTAAAATGCACCTGGGAAAACAATTTCGCGAAAATAACTCGAAATTCTTCCATCGCCTGTTTTCCCTTCGTAGGGCCCCGCGGCGACCCCGCCTTATCCCACAATGCACCCATGTAAACAAAACCCTGACGTAGTTATGGGTAGGGGGCCATTGGACAGTAAACCTATCTGCCCCCGGGTGTCAGGTCCACAGGCTAAGTTTTTAGCGAGGCAATCTTCCCAGGGATCACCATCCTCCTCTGTGCTGGGCAACTCGAGAAACATTTTTTAAAAATGAAAGCAAGGCACATTCAGGTTTAAGTATTTCTTTTCCCTTTCATGTCCCAAACGATTATATTTTGAGAACAAAAGAGAGGATATTTGGATATTGTAGCTTATCTTTTAAATCCGGATTTATTCCAGGAACAGAGATTCAGTAGCAGGAGCACACACATACACCCAAAATATATATAATATTTTATAAATTTTAATATTTTATAATTTATATATTATATATATAATATATATATATATATATATTTTATATAATATATATTTTATTTATTATTTAAAAATATAAAAATAAAATATATATATAATATTTATATAATATATAAAATAATATAAAATTTTTAAAGGTAGGTGTGCTCCTGCTCAACTGTTTTTTAACAATCCCCTTTAAAAAAAAGTCAATACGAAACCCTTTTTTCCAGATTAATCTTTAACTACAGAAAATTCAACGAATTGGGGTTTGGGTTAATTTACAACAATGTTTTTCGAGTTGCCCAGACAGGGAGATTTTGATGCTGGGAAGGTTGGGGCCCCGCCAAAAAAATTTTGCCATGTGAACCAAAACCCCGGGGCAAAATTTGGGTTTTTACGTCACAATGCCGAACTTAAAGTGGGGGCATCTACATACCGTCTGACGACTCACCCCCATTACCACCCTGCACAGTATGGACTTTGCCCCTACCTGTAAGGCTGGGGAATTTATCGCGTTGGGCGACTTTTAACGCACGAGGGGGGGACGCCCAGCAAACACAACACCAACGGGGAACCTTTACCATATCGAGAGTGAAGGAAGATTTTGTCAACAGCCCGGTAGGCGCGGTGAATGTAGCCCAACAAAGGTAGGTCATTGCCCAACCACTTCCACAAGGAAAAAAATTGGGAGGGGAAATTTTCATTTAGAAGGCGCCCCGTGGATATCAGATTTGATTATGCTTGTAAAAGGTAACTGTATTGGTCTCATAAGGGGGGTTATCAAAGTCCCAAGACATCCCACGCTCATCCAACCGCAACTCACTCTTAGGCTGGGTACCGAAAGGGTTTACAACGATTTCACAATCGAATTGTTGCGAGGGGGTTACCTTGGGACAACAGTACAAGTCTACCCGCAACATAAGTTCGCAAACTCTGGAAATATAGGGTTTTGAAATTTTAAGGGTTGGCTAACGCATTTTCAGATATAGGGGCCCCCAATTTCGTGGTGGAGGGGAAAGTGGGGCGTGGGCAAATCATTTCTGAGGGCTCCCGGGCAATCATGGACATATTCGCCACCTTCACCAGGCCACACTCTAACGTGCAACACGGGTGGGACGAGACACAACCGCGGTGGAAACGTCTTTTAGACACTAGGGATAAGAGACTAATATGGAAATCCATAAACTGGAAAGGAGGAGTTGGAGAAGAAAATGTAAAACAGCCAAAGGATGAACAATTCAAAGCGCATTTTGAAAATTTACTAAACCCTCCCAAATTGGAATAATTGAAAACAAAGACGTTGGAAATGCACCTTATATACCAGTGTTAGATGACCCGTTTACTGCTAACGAGTTGGTCAAAGCGGTGGAGTCTGAACCTAAACAAAAGTTACAGTGGTAAATGCCCAGGTATCACTAGAAACCTTCCTGTGTCATGGTTTTTGTTTATTTTAGCAATATTCAACATTGTATTTACACGTTGTTACTACCCGATGTCATGGTGTTATAGTAAACATGTATTGATGTTGAAGCCAGGAAATTCTTTGGTATTTGATCATTATAGAGGGATTAGTATAATGGATACACTTGCCAAAATTTATGACACAATGTTACTCAATAGCATGAATCTTTGGTGCGTTATTGATAAATGTCAAGCGGGAGCTCAGAATAACAGAAACTGTATAGAACATAACTTAACTTAAAGATTATGATGTAATTATGCTGTATTCACAAGAGTACAATTGTACGTTTTATTTGTAGATTTTAGTAAAACTTACGATAGTCCCCCGGATGAAGTTAATCGAGCGTCTCAGGGAGTTGGGGTGTGGTAGAGTAATGCTGCAGGCGATCAAAGCAATGTACAAGTGCACCAAGAACATTCTTAAGTCAGCAATTTTAGACGCGTTGATTGGAGTTCGCCAGGAGGCTATTTTGAGCTACTTATGGTTTCTCCTATACATTGATCAGATGGTACAGATGTTAAAAAGAGCGGTGGTAACGGATGGAATTTTAGGTAGTTTGCACACGTTACTGTTGATGGACAATGCTGTGATACTTGCTACACGTCGTGAGATGTGTGTGAAGAAGCTTGAGGTTATATGTCACTTTTGTAGAGGGTCATTAAAATGAAAATAAGGTATTATGAAAATATGACAAAGTTGTTTTGTTATTAATGGAAAGGACTATGATAGACACTGTTTGTCGAGTATGCCTCTTTAGAAGTACTTGTACCTCGGGGCATGCTTCACTAATTCTGCCAAGATGGAGGATATCTGGAGACTGCATGAAGCTGCAAGTGAAGCAGTAGTGAACAAGTTCTCCATTTTCTGTGCAAGCAACACTCAAAATGCCATTAGTTTATATAAGAGAGCTGTTTTTGATTAGTGAAATGCCTACTTGGTTACGGAAAAAAACTTGCATGAATCTATGTTATAGAAAAAGTATCCCCCCCCTCCCCCAAAAAAATGATTAATTTCCCGTAAAANTTTTCGGGGCCCAGGGAGTGGGTTGGTAGAGAATGCGCAGCGATCAAAGCAATGTACAATTTGCACCAAGAACATTCTTAAGTCAGCAATTTAGACGCTTTGGGTTTGGGAGTCGCAGGAGGCTATTTGAGCTACTTATGGTTTGTCCTATACATTGATCAGATGGTACAGATGTTAAAAAGAGCGGTGGTAACGATGGAATTTAGGTAGTTGCACACGTTACTGTTGATGGACAATGCTGTGATACTTGCTACACGTCGTGAGATGTGTGTGAAGAAGCTTGAGGTTATATGTCACTTTTGTAGAGAGAGTGGTATGGTCATTAAAATTAAAATACGGTATTATGAAAATATGACAAAGTTGTTTTGTTATTAATGGAAAGGACTATGATAGACACTGTTTGTCGAGTATGCCTCTTTAGAAGTACTTGTACCTCGGGGCATGCTTCACTAATTCTGCCAAGATGGAGGATATCTGGAGACTGCATGAAGCTGCAAGTGAAGCAGTAGTGAACAAGTTCTCCATTTTCTGTGCAAGCAACACTCAAATGCCATTAGTGTTATATAAGAGAGCTGTTTTGATTAGTGAAATGCCTACTTGGTGTACGGAAAAATACTAGCATGAATCTATGTATGATAGAAACCGGTATTCCCCCAGTGCATCACCTCGTTGAAAAAAAAGTTTTAAGTATATCCAAAGGAAACATGCATACATAGACATGGACCAACCTTATCACTTCGTATACAATTTTTGCAGGCAACCAAATACACCTGGTTTCCGGTTCATAGAAGGATCAGCTGTTTGGGACGACAATATGGACCGTTAAATACTGTTGTGAGATAGTGCAGGAAAGAGCAGCCGGTGCAATAAAGCTCACAACTTTTATCACAGACTGAACCCATCCATGACAGTGAACCAAGTGTATCGAGCCGATAGTTTCATCCAAGACTACAAACGTGAATAATTGACCAGACTCAGACTTATATCTCACAATCTTAGGATATAAGTAGGGCGGTGGAGTCGCACACCTGCTGACCAACGCGTGTGTCAGTGATGGTGAACAGGTGCAAACAGAACAACATATCTTGATAGATTGCCTCTGTCTGTTCACTGCCGCACTAGGTTCAACATGTTATCGTTCTCAAATATTACCAACCTGATGAATGAGGACACATATGTAAGTGAATTATGTGATTATGTGCATGAAGTGCTTAGTATTTTTGCTTAGCTTATATATATTACGTACTACTTGGAAAGAAAGATATTTTAGTCTTGTTTGGACAAATGATAGCTCTGCATTGTTTTTTGTGTATAATTTTGTGTTTTATATTCCTTTGTATTTTGTATTATGTATCAATTGCAAATTCTTTGGCAATAATTTAACTAACTGTGTGGGGGGGTGTATGTGTGATCCACATAAACAAACTTGAGTGGATGGAGTTCACCTATCTGAACCACGCCTGATCCTTTCCTTCTTTAAGATTCTCGATCGGTATCAGCAACCGATTCTGTGTTTACTTTGCCGTTCACACAAGCACTGCACTGACAATTTTTGCCAGATTTGTCGTTCTAGATGGCGGATGTGAAGGAAAACATCTCGTACGTTCACAATTGTCACTATTTTTACCGACAGCATTTCATAAACGCATAGTAGTGTGTAAGTAATTAATTTGCTGCTAAATAGCTTACTTTATGGCATTATGATGTCTGAAGGAACACACTAAGCACGTGATTCGTTTAGTTTGAATGCAATCGCACTCTTAACATACACATATATATATAAAAATTATAATTCAAGAAACGAAAAGCTAAATAAAATCATATAAGTAATCTGGTCCTCTTATCAACAAATATAATTCGTGTAACAACTGACTGCGAATAAAGGGGACGGAGTGGAAAGTCCCGGTAACACCATTAAGTAGTACACGCAACAAATACAAGCACAGCCAGGCGGTGGAGCAAATCATGCCCTTCTACTCTGCCTTGAGGCGCGAAAAACAGAGAATAAACAAAGCAGTAGCAGAGGATTCCGTAGAAACCCGGGGGAAAAACCCTGGGAAACAAAAAATATGTGGCCGACAAGTAAAAACACGATAGGTAAATGTGGCACAGTAGGGTTGTGGTTGCTAGGAGGAAGGGAAGGGTTTGTGCCAGCCTTGTAGTCCTTGAGCCAGCCAAAAGTAATGCTCCGGCGGGGGGGAAAATTCTCATTATGATTTTCCATTAGGGCAATATCTCAGGTATCAAAAAAATGCATGATGGACATCTGAGAACGGTAGCTTAGTGCCCGGATGGACGCCATCTTGAAACCCCCCCAGCGGGGAAAATGCCATTTGGTGGGGTACATTGTTGCACGTGTATCTGGACTTCTATACTAGCTATCGATGTGGGGTTTGACGACTAAATATATGCCCAATGTGTACCGTCAAAATAAAAAATAATATGAAGCATTTTGTTATAGATTGATTATTATAAAAATCAATTATCGAAAAAAAATCATATTTTTTTCAATATTTTATTATTAGACTGTACTTTTTTTAGTGAAACAACACTGGTATGATTTCCAAATTATGCATTTTGCTACACGTTTATCTGTCTATAAAAATACTAAAACAAGTACAACAATCATCCACCACGAGTTTAAAAACAAATATATGTAAAGAGGCATAAAATGACTTAGGCCGCCGCTGGCATTATCTATGACGATAACGCAAGTAGGAATGTCGTACGGAGAGGATTTAACACCATACGATATCTAATAAGCAGGGGGAAAAATTGTTACATAGGAAATCTGCACTTTGGTGCCATCTTGGTTTTCCCAAAATGGCCGCCAATTATATTAATTATTCATTACTAGAGTTTGGAAAGACGTATGGAGCTGATTTAACACCATACGATGTATATTCCTAATAAGAAAGCGGAGGTATCATTGAACATGTCATGTTTAGTCAAATAACACCGGTATGACCCTTCCAAATTATACATTTTGCTAAACCGTTTATCGTCTAAAAAGTTTTTCAGGCAATTTGGCCTGCATTATAATAGAGAACAAACATATGCTATACAATATACAGTGCACACAAAGTTAATCACAGAGTCGCCATCAGAGTCATTGCATCCTGAGCCACGATAGCATCAATCCGGGCACCATGTTGGAGAAATCCCTGCAGCTTACACACAACAGTGCACTTCAACCCATTCAGTATGCAGGGCAATCTGACGGTCGACACGTCCTCTGCATGTGCATGAGATGAGATTCAAGACGACATCTGGAGCTGGTAGACCCGCCACCCATCGGATTTGAGCGAACCGCCATCATCGAGTTCCCAGCCATGTCCTGCTGATGGTGCTGGGACTTTCTGGCAGGTTTCAAGGCTGCGTCGCCAGATAGCCGCCTGATAGTTGGCCCTAAGCGTATGCTGCATCAAGGAGTCTTCACAAGGCGGCAATTGTCCAGATTCGATCTGGCCTTCTTTGCACAGAACAGTGATAAGGGAGTGAATTAGCACCGACGATCTTCGTTTTCCCTGGCGTACAGCTGACACGTGAAGGCCTGAATGCTATTGAAGAGGGTCTTTTGGACATTCCACGAAGACCCAGATCTGTAAATGCTTGAAGATACAGATTTTTCGCTTGCAAAAAGCTTCAAGCCTTTATTTTTCCTTGGCTAGCCAGAGCACTAACATGTCACACCCGCTCCATGCATGAAGCCCTGGCAATGCACTGCAAACTCCAGACCCCAAATACCGCAGCCAACTTTGTTAACTCAGCAGAACCATCGATAGTCAAGCTCTTCATCAGACGAGGAACAAAGGTTCGAGTCAGAATGATTGACGTTGGGGAAAATTTGGGTGCGGTATTTGGGGGCTGGAGTTTGCAGTGCATTGCCAGGGCTTCATGCATGGAGCGGGTGTTGACACTGTTAGTGCCTGGCTAGCCAAGAAAGATAAGGCTTTGAAGCTTGGCAAGCGAATGATCTGTATCTTCAAGCATTCACAGATCTGGGATCTTCGTGGGAATGTACCAACAGACGTCTTCAATAGCATTTAGGCCTTCAAGTGTCAGCTGTACGCCAGGAACACGAAGATGCGGTGCTAATTCACTCCGTTATCACATGTTCTGTGCAAAGAAGGGCCAGATCGAATCTGGACAATTGCCGCCTTGTGAAGACTCCTTGATGCAGCATACGCTTAGGGCCAACTATCAGGCGGCTATCTGGCGACGCAGCCTTGAAAACCCGCCAGGGCGTCCCAGCCCCCATCAGCAGGACATGGCTGGGAACTCGATGATGGCGGTTCGTCAAAATCCGATGGATGGGCGGGTCTACCAGCTCCAGATGTCGTCTTGAATTCATCTCATGCACATGCAGAAGGACGGTCGACCGTCAGATTGCTCCCGCATACTGAATGGGTTTAAGTGCACTGTTGTGTGTAAGCTGCAGGGATGCTCCAACATGGTGAGTGATGCTTATCGTGGCTCAGGATGCAATGACTCTGATGGCGACTCTGATGAAATTTAAATTTGTGTGCCACTGGGATATTGTATAGCATATGTTGGGTTTTCTATTATAATGCAGGCCAAAATTTTCCTGAAAATCTTATAGACAGAAATTTAAAAGGGTTTTGCAAAAAAGTATAATTTGGAAGATATACCGGTGTTATTTGACTAAAACATGACATGTTCAATGATACCTCCGCTTTCTTATTAGGAATATACATGTATGGTGTTAAATCAGCTCCATACGTCTTTCCAAACTCTAGAATGAATAATTAATATAATTGGCGGCCATTTTGAATCCAAGATGGCCACCAAAGTGCAGATTTCCTATGTAACAATTTCCGCCTGCTTATTTGATATCGTATGGTGTTAAAATCCTCTCCGTACGACATTTCCCAACTTGCGTTATCGTCAGAATAGATAATGCCAGCGGCGGCCAAGTCATTTATGCCTCTTTAATATATTTGTTGTAAACTCGTGGTGGATGATATGTTGTACTTGTTGAGTTTTTTTTATAGACAGATAAACGGTGTAGCAAAATGCATAATTTGGAAATCATTTCCGTGTTGTTTCACTAAAAAAAGTACAAGTCTAATAATAAAATATTTAAAAATAATGATTTTTTTTCGATAATTGATTTTTTTAATAATCAATCTATAAAAAAAATGGCTTCATATTATTTTTTATTTTGACGGTACACATTGGACATATATTTAGTCGTCAACCGCACATCGATAGCTTTGTATAGAAGTCCAGATACACGTGCAACAATGTACCCCACCAAATGGCATTTTTGCGCTGGGTGGTTTCAAAGATGGCGTCCATCCGGCACTAAGCTACCCTTCTCAGATGTCCATCATGCATTTCTGATACCTGAGATATTGCCCTAATGGGAAAATCATAATGAGAATTACTCCCCCCGCCGGAGCATTCACTTCAAAATATGGCCGGTTGGCTCAAGGACTATTGTGGTTGCGAGGAGGAAGAGAAGTGACGTGACAGCCGGAAGACCTTCCACCAAATAGCTGGGGTAGAAATGCAGGGGGGGGGGGTGGAGAGAGAGAGAGAGAGAGAGAGAGAGAGAGAGAGAGAGAGAGAGAGAGAGAGAGAGAGAGAGAGAGAGAGTTAATTTCCTCCACATAACTTTTTTCAGCCTTGAGAAGTGATCCGATAGCTTTTATAGGTTTCTTGCCACATCAGTGTTGAAATGTAATAGGGTGCCAGAAAAATCAATCACACACACACACACACACACACATACACACCAGTGTTTGATGGTCGGGTGGTTAGGACATTGGCGCGCAATTCTGTGGTTAGCCTGTTCGTATTCCCGATCGTTTCGGGAATTTTTAACTGCCAAATTCGGGTGGTTACTGTCCCCCTTAAGGAAGGGGATGGTGTGCGTGTGGTGGTGAAGTTCCAGCATTACCCATAGATCGGTCCTACGAGCTCCAAGCTCCAAGCTCCAAGCTACGTAGTATCAGTGCTCGAAGTCGGAGATGGCAACTCTACATCACAAAAAAAAACGGAAGAATGCCAGGGAGGCTGAGACTGCACTGAGACCCACCGCAAGTTCAGCATGGCGTATGCCCCCATCTTTACCTACCTGCATTGTGTGGTGACCCTAAAAGGCACATGGAAAGAAACAGTGTTGCCACTCCAGGATTTCAGAGGTCATGATTGCACATACACAACTCAAAGATGGACTGAAGAAAAAATGACTTAAAGAAGAAACGCATTCAAAAATATGAAACTTTAGTAGTTGAATGTTTTTGCTACATATATGTAGCAAAAACATTTAACTATTAAAGTTTTATATTTTTGACACCTTAATATAAGCTTCATGCTTGTGCACCGTGAGAATGCGCTTCTTCTTTAAGTCATTTTTTCTTCAGTCCATCTTTGAGTTGTGTATGTGCATACATATATGTAGCAAAAACGTTTAACTATTAAAGTTTCATATTTTTGACACCTTAATATAAGCTTCATGCTTGTGCACCGTGAGAATGCGCTTCTTCTTTAAGTAATGTTTTCTTCAGTCTATCTTTGAGTTGTTTATGTGCAATCATGACCTCTGAAAACCTGGAGTGGCAATGCGAGCCAGCGACGTGTTTTTTCCGTGCGCAGGCCTGCGTAATGCCCAGCAATGCGAGCCAGCGACGTGTTTTTTCCGTGCGCAGGCCTGCGTAATGCCCAGCAATGCGAGCCAGCGACGTGTTTTCTCTCTCTCTCTCTCTCTCTGTATATATATATATATCTTTCTCTCTCTCTCTTTCTCACTCTCTCTCTCTCTTTCTCTCTCTCTCTCTCTCTCTCTCTCTCTCTCTTTAAAAGTTCTATTTATGATATCTTGTAAAGCAATCAGGAAATTAATGAGCGAGTATTTGTTAGCAAGGAAATACTATTATACTACTAGCTATACACATATGCATAATAGCTATATATACATACATATACATAGATATATAGAAGACATGGGATAGCTATAACTATGTATCATTTCATTATTATTATTATTATTGTTGTTATTGTTATTATTATTGTTATTTAAATGGTTTGACCAATGGTTTATTTTAATGCAGATGGATTCAATAAAAACAAAAGGATTGATTTTTTTTTATTATTTCCTATATATTTGTATACATAGACATAGACTTCTTTACATCATTGAGAGAAGAGAAAAAAAAAAGATAGAGAAACAGACAAAGAGAGAGAGAAACAGAGAGAAACAGACAGAAAAAAAATAGATAGAGAGATCGAGAGAGATATAGTAAGAAAGA
>JACEEZ010011949.1:0-16829 GCA_016584305.1 Chionoecetes opilio | reverse complement strand
AGGGTTTTTTTTGGGGCGCAAAACCCGGGGGGCGGGGCAAAAAACGGGTTGTATTTAGGGGTTTTTTCCCTCCTCCCTTCCTTTTTCCTCTTCCTCCCTCTTCCCTTCCTCTTCTCTTCCTCTTCCTCTTTCCTCCCCTCTTCCTCCTTTCCCCTTTTTTTCCCCTTCCTCTTTTAGGGTGTGGTGTCATCCTTCCCTCCCATTTCCAGTTTAACTTTTCCACTTCCTCTCTCTTTTTCCTCTCTCTCTCTCTCTCTCTCTCTCTCCTTCTCTCTTCTCCTCTCTCTCTTTTCTCTCTTCTCTCTCCTCTCTCTCCTTCTCTCTCTCTCTCTTCTCTCTCTTTTCTCTCTCTCCTCTCTCTTTTCCCTCTCTGTCTCTCTCTCTCTCCTTTTCTCTCTCTCTCTCTCCTCTCTCTCTCTCCTCTCTCTCTCTCTCTCTCTCTCTCTTCTCTCTCTCTCTTCTCTCCTCTCTCTCTTCTCTCTCTCTCTTCTCCTCTCTCTTTTCTCTCCTCTCCCCCCCCCCCTTCGTCCCCTTGTTCCTTCGACTAGTTCCGTGTTTGGTTTATATCTTGAAGGGGGGGAGGGAAAAGAGGAAGGAGAGATAATGTGAAGGAAAACTGAACGGGAAAATGAGAATGAGGAATGGTAAGGAAAAGGAAAGAGGGGAAGGGAGAAAAGGGAAAGGGGAAAAGGGAAAAAAGGGGGAAAAAGAAGAGAAAAGAGAGAAAAAAGAAGGAAGAGAAGGAAGAAGAGAGCAAGAGAAGAAGGGAAGATAGAGAAACAAGAAGATATAGAGAACAAGAAGAGAGAGAGAGAAGGATAGAGGGAAGGGAGAGAAGGGAAAGGGTAGAAGAGATAACCCTGTCTTTGGGGAAGGTGAAAGGAAACTTTAACATAAAAATTAATTTTTTAAAAGAAAGAAAAAGTAAAATGAAAGATATAGATGAAATAAATGAAGGGAAAAATATGAAAAGAGTTAACGAGCTCCTATATGTCTTGCAATAATGTCAAGTGGTGCCCCCAACGGGGTGGAGGAAGTAATTAGCGGCATATATAATAATTACTGATAACAATTGCACTATAGTTAGATTTTTTCAACAGCGTTAACTTGTGATTTTATGTTTGCGGGCCCTGTGTATACATTGACCCCACCCTTTTTGATGCACGTATTAAATTACACACACACACACACACACAGTCCACACACGCAGCACACAAACACACAAATTACAAACACAGTCACACACACGCAAGTCAAACACACACACACCAACCCCAAAAAACACACACACACACACACCACACACACAACAGTCCACCACGCAAGCCCCCACAACCCCAAAAAACAGCACACCACAAACAAACCCCGTCCCCCCCCAATCCCCACACAATAAAAAAAAACAAAATACACAACCTTCCCCCCACACACACACAGTCACACACACCAATACAACCACCTCAGTTCTACCCAACACACAGTTCACACACACAATTACAAATCACTAGTCACACACACACACAAGTCACAACACACATTACACACTACGAGTCACACACACACACAGCGGATCACAACACAACTAAGTACAAACACAGTCATCCAAACCCACACCACAACAGTCTACACACAACAGATAGTACATAACCACAGTACACACACAATACAGGTCACACACACACACACGACGTCACCACACACAATACAAACACATGTCACACACACACACCAGTCAACACACACAATATACAAAACACAGCTCACGAACACAACACAGTCACACACACACACCAGTCACACACACAATTACAAATCACAGTCACACACACACACAGTCACACACACAATTACAAACAACAAGCTCACACACACACACAGTCACACACACACATATATAAATCACAGTCACACACACACATCTAGTTCATCACTACACACAATACCATCAAACACAGTCACACACACACATCAGTACACACACAATTCCAATACAAGTCACACACACACAGTCACACACACAATTTACAAAAACAAGTCACACACACACACAAGCTCACACACAACAAGTAGAAACACAGTCACAACACACACACAGTTCACCACACACAATTATTCAAACAGCAGGTACACACACACACACAGTCACACACCCACACACACACACAGTCACAACCACAATTTACAAACAGAGTCACACACTCACACAGCATTACTACACACACAGTCACACACACCACACAGTCACCAACACACACAGCTAATCCTGACACACAACACTTACACAACATCACACACAGTCACCCACACCACACCACACATTCACACACACACACACACACAACAACAGTCACACACACACCACACACAGTCACACACCAAAAACACACCAGATCACACACACACACACACAGATCATAGTCACACCACACACAGTCATACCCAACACACACAGTCAACGCGCGCACACACACACACAGTACACACACACTACACCACATCACAAGTCACACACACACACACTGCACACATCACCGTACACACACACAGTCACACACACACACACAGTCACAAACACACTACAACACACACACTACCATCACACACACACACACACACACAACACACACACATCACACACACAACTACTCATCTTGATTATAATAACTTCATCACATGCTATAGAAATCATTAATACACAGTTATGCGATTCATCATTACACTGCGTTTCATTCATCTATAGCACTCATATTTATAATAAGTTCATTAAGAAGAAAGAGAGATGGAGAGAGATGAGAAGAGACGAGAGAGAGAAGTGAGAAGATCGAGATAGCAATGACTGCAGAGAGATGGAGAGAGAGACGAACGAATGAGAATATGATGATAGAGACGAGAAGCGATGAAGAGAAGAGAGAGCGCACGCTAGAAAGAATCTTAATGTAAGAACGACGAGAGAGAGCGACGAGACCGCTGAGCCAGAAGAGAATTTCTGTGGAAGCAGAGAGGAGAGACGGAGAGAGAACAGCACATCTAATTTCGATACGCATTATTAACAACTTCGGTGACCTATTTCTAGACCATATTCATAAACCATATTTTTTCCATATCGGAAACGTGCTGATTCTATAATTTGCCATTAGATAATAGTACCCGAGTAAACATCCGAGCAAGTACTAAATCTCATCTCTCTCTCTACTCTCTCTCCTCTACTCTCCTCTCTACACTCTCTCTCCTCTCTCTCTCTCCTCTCTCTCTCTCTCTCTCTATCTCTCTCTCTCTCTTCTCTCTCTCTCTCTACATCCTCTGCTACCTCTACTCTCTACCTCTTCTCTCTATCTCCTCTCTCTCTCTCCTCTCTCTCTCTTCTCTTCTCTCTACTCTCTCTACTGTGTCTCGGTGCCCTGTTAAGAGGGCCCCAAACGAGCCGATAAGTATTGTCTTTACAAGCCTACACTGAACTGCGAGATAGAATTATAGCTAGCATCCGCCGGAAAACTGGCCAGGAATAGCAAACTTCCTTCTAAACTCTTGCTAAAATATGATATAAGGAAAAGCCAGCTGGAAAATAAAAATAAATGGAAAAGAGAGATCTAAAAAAATGTTGTAAAGACATCACCATTTAGAGCCAGGAGGATGGAGAGGAAGGATGGAAAGAGCGAAGGTGGAGATAACGAGTGGAATGGAAAACGTAAGCGAAAAAAATAAAACAAGAGAGATACAAGCAGAACCAGAACCTCTCTTCCCTACTCTCCATTTTATCCCTCTCACCCCAACCCTCTCATAATTCCCTACTACCCTTCCTCCTCCAGCACTTCTTTCTTCCCTCCCTACTCCTCTCTTTTCCCTCCATCCCGCTCCTCTTTTTATTTTATCTTTTTGTTTATTTTTATATCTTAAATCAATTTTAACACTCTTTCCCACTCCTCGTCCTTTTTTTCCTCCCCCCTCCTCTCCTTTCCCTCCATCTATTCCTATTCCTCCCTCCTCGCCTCCTCCTCGCCCTCTCTCCCGATTCCCTCCTAATTCCCAACTCCCTCCTCCTCTACCCTCCCCTCCTTTCAACCTCATCCTCATACCCCTTCTCTTCGTACCTCCCTCCCTTCTCCTCCCCGCCCACACAGACCCCGTGAGAAGCGATAAGAGTCAGGGATGCGGCTGCGTGATGAGGGACGAGTTGCTATCTTCCAAATAGCCGCTGATGAACACCGTGATCAATTCAAATTCTTTTACGCTAGATACACGATTAACCGGTGAGTGAGAAAAAGGCCACATCAGTCCTTCTCATTCTTCTATTCTAGTTCTATTATTTTTACCTTCCTTCGTGCCTCCTCCAAACTCTACCTTCGCTAACCTCAATCTATACCTGCCTCCTCATTCATATAACCATATCTTCTTACATAGTCCTTAGACCATCCGTCCATCTTACCTAATATCTTATCTATGTCCTTCTCATTTTTTTATCTTCCCTAGCTTTTACCTATTAACTTTTATTTCTTTTCTATTCTCCTCCTTTCATATCCTTCTCCTACCTCTTCATAATCCTTCTCCTGCCTGATTATATTACTCCTTTACTCCTCCTTCATATCCTTCTCCTTACTTCATATCCTATCTCCCCACCCCTACCTTCATATCCATCTATCTCCTACGCCATATCCTTAATCTTCCTACCTTTTACCTTATATCATCATCCCTCTTCTACGCTGCATCCTCCCCCCCAGTAAGTCCTACCCCCCATGATCAGCCCAGTTTTCCCCGTCCAGATACAGATGAGAGCTTCACACACTCTCTCCTGATTTCAATCTACATCTCAACCAAGTCAGCATGGGGTCGTCCCAGGTCATCCCAGGTGGAGCGAGGAGGAGGAGGGAAGGAGGCCCAGTGAGGAGGAGGAAAAGGAGGAGGAGGAGGAAGGAAGGAGGAGGAGGAGGAGGAAGGAGGTAGGAGGAGCGACGCGAGGAGGAGTGAGGTAGGAGGAGGAGGAGGAGGAGGAGCGAGGAAAGGAGCGCAGGAGGAGGAGGAGCGAGGTGTTGGTGGAGTGATTAGGTGGCTGGTGGTGGAAGTGGATAGGATGGCAGGAGGAATACATAGAGAATAACAGATACCAGCGAGCAATTAAAATTGCGTCTTATAACGAGGGTATCTAGTCATAGAACCTACAATTACTATAACTATCAACTCACATGCTAAGCACGACAGTTAAAAAATTATATCATGTCCATAAAATAAGATAGAAAACATGGACGATTTTCTACGTGAAGAAAGAAGCAGGAATGTAGATATACATAAATGTAATTACCGCTAACACTAATTAATCCGAAGGAGATGTTAATATAGAGTTATCAAGGCAAGATATCAAAACATATTTACTTTGAATATCGCCTGTCTAGTTCTGGTGTTAAATAGGGGTTTGTGCACATGTGCTTATCCACAACATTAGCATGGAGTTATTTGTATCCTAGCCCACTGACTATTCTGCCATATATGAAATATTCATCCTTCGAAGAAAGTAAGACCAGCAAGTAAGATCACGGCGCACTAACTACAAAAAATTGCCTGAGACCTCTTAGCGGAACTACTTGAGGGAAAGTAAAGAGGCCGGACTTTGCAGTTAAAATTATAATTAAAAAGGAAAAGAAGCCAAAAATGACAAGAGGCCACAACAATAATACTAAGTTTCAAGGCCTTCCAATTTAATAATTATCCGTCAAAAATGTCTGACAAGTATAAAAACAAGCGAGATGGCCTTCCATGCCCACTATTAGTGATTAGGAACATGATGAAGCGATCTTCAGCTGGACATAGATCTGTAAGGATCATGATCTATCTCATTATGACCCTGGAAGAGCATAGAACACTCCGCGGCGAAGGCACCTACGCAAGTGCCCGCCATTCTGCAACAAGTCCTTGATGTGGAACGATGCACTCCACTAAAACGATCATGAATCTTCTGCTCCCTGATGTGCCACCCTGCGACGTGGTAGCCATACTCGGAAGACCTCCCCTCCCCCCGGAAATAATAGGTCTCCCATCAAGCTGAGAAGGACCTCGTCGGTGCACTCCAGACGATCCCACGAACCGCATCCGAGCTGGCCCCACGACCAGGACGTTCGCCGCACCTGCGGAAGTAGGCCTATCGGCCCCCCTAGCTAAGGCTCTCCGGCAAGTCACGATTTGACGCCCTAGGATACTCAATTTAGGTCCTACACACTTCATGTTGTACCGATTACTTGGACCTGTGAGGCTGAGCTGCAGGCCCCTCCAGGGCACAGGACGCAGGCTCTATGCGTTCCTCGGTCCCGCCTTCATAATCACCGGAACCCCATGAAATAAAAGTAGGACCGTAAAGAACTAGATGAATAAATTAATATTTACCTCACGTACCTCCTCGCTCCTCTTTTACCTCTTCCTTCTTCCTGGCACTTGTATTAATAGCCGTCCTGGGGCCTCCTACTTATCCTCCTCCTCCTGCACTGTCATCCATATTCAGGTCATGCACGGCCTCCTACCCCTCCTACAATCACTACCCTAACTCTCTCCTCCGCCCCCCCTCCTCGACCCTCATACCTCCTCCTCCATGCACATGTATTATAGTCCTGGGACCTCCTCCCTCCTCCTTCCTTCTTTTCCCTACCCTGCTACATGTTACTCTCATAGGCTCCTCGGGCATCTTCGTCCTACTCCATCGCTCCTCATTCCTGCACTGTATTAGAGGCCCTAGGGCTACACTTCCTCCTCCTACCTCCTCCTCTTCCTACTTCCTACTACTTAGCCTTTGACACTGTATTATTAGCGTCTTGGGCATCACTACTCCTATCCTCTGTCCTCTTTCCTGCTACTGTATTATAACGAGTCTCGGCCTCGATGGCCCAGCACTCGAAGGAGCCGATGAATTGCATGATATACCTAAGTCCACAATACCTACAACGCAGTTAGTAAGCCCTGAGTGCGGGCCAGGGACAGTAAGCCCTGACGTGTGCCCCGTAACTGAGCCCGTCACCGGCAAAGTGGATTGTAATTACATGTCTTAGGTCAACAGACAAGTCTGCCAGGAACAGGAGCTCGGTCTATCCGCCAGCAGGACCAGTGGTGGGCCCCGTCTACTCGCACGACAGAGCCTAGACATCTGTATCCATAGCCCACTACATAAAATAGTGGCGCATCCGCCCTAAGCAGGGAGCGACCTCGATAGGACCAGCTGCTCCGCTCCTCACCAACTACAGGTCAGCTAGGTGAGCAACTGGCATCGGAGCTCCTCAGCTTCCTCCCTCTACGCTCCACTATTTGCACCCGAAGCTTGCCCAGATTTTTCTTGGTTAGTATAACGAAGACTGGGATTTCACTTAAAGGTAATTACAGTAATAACTTTAGGCCGTGCCCAGACACACAACCGCACACCAGGCGCGCCCCGCACACACCCGCCACCACTCCAACACTCACACCCACCACGAACCACAACACCACATATGGCCTTATAAGGAAGCTCCTCTAGCTTCAGCATGCTGGACCTTGCCTCCTCCAGGCAGGCCCCAAGGCGTTCCTGCAGCGCCACCACCAGTAGGGCACAACCTCCCCTGCAGCTTTGTCATCCGGCGGGCATACCGCACTCTTCAAGGTGGGCTCCGTTGGGGAGGCAATCCTCAGAGGCGCCCTCAGCCAAATACGCTGGCTGGTTCGGCCAGGGGCACCACGCACCCTCCGAAGAAAGGGTGTGTGTGGAAAAGGCCCCAGCGTCCTCACCCGCCTGAAGACTCTGGTGGGGACCTTACGTGGCACCATCGGACACACCCATGGGCCAGGCCTACCAACTGTTACTCTTGTCAACTAACACAACATGTGACATATATTGCTGCTCACACACTGCATCTACGTAGGCCATTAACTAGTGAGCATGAGACCTTTTATTTGTTGTATAGTTGGGCTGACCATGCATCGTAGTACATATCTCCTAGGATCAGCCTTAGTGTTGGGTGCTATGTTGTGTTGTCCTGCTACTTATAACACACTGCAGGAGGAGGAGAGAGGAGGTATGGAGGAGGAGGTACGGAGGAGGAGGCGCGAGGAGAGGAGGAGGAGGCGGAGGAGTGAAGGAGGAGGAGGAGGAGAGGAGGAGGAGGAGGAGGAGGGCAGGATGAGAACGGAGGATACTAACATATTTATCTAGACTCCCATACGCTCCACCTTATATTTCCAGGTTACTGTAATATGAGCGATCAGGAGGAGGAGGAGGAACTGTATAACAAAAATCAGGGATAATGAAAAAGATAATATATCATATTTTTTCTAGCTCCTAACGAGAATCACCTTAGCCTAGCAGAAAAAAGGAAGCCGAAATATAGCGACTTAGTAACCTGCGCAACAAGAACATCTCCGTGTTAGATCAATATATCTTATTTTTACTTTCAATTTTTTTGAGTTTTCAGTTATCCCAATATTAATAGTATTCTATTTTTTTCTATTCTTTCTTTCTACATGTATTTCTCTCTCGGCTCCTACACTGAGAGTCTGCGCTATGATCAGGTCTCAGAGGATGCGGGTTTTGATTCCCGCAGCCCGGGCCGCGGCTTGTTCCCCCCATTTGCACAGAATAGGATACGGGGACGGGAGGGGGTGTAAGCCGAGGAGTTGTGACCTCAAAACTACAAGCAGCGAGCTGATGTGGCAATCATTCTTCCTGTAAGTGTGTGTGGTGTGCGTGTTGCCGTAGTCGCGTGCTGCGTAACGTGCGGTGTAGCGTGTGCCGTGTCGCGCCGCGTGCGTGTCGTAATTCGTGACGATTAAGACGTAGGGTTGCTGTGTGTGTGATACACTTACATCTAGTTGTATAATTTACAAGGCCAGAGCAACGCTGTATGGCTCTCCAGATCACCATAAATCATACAGATATATTTTTCTATTCATACCTTTAGTGATTGGCCGACGAACGAAGCCACACACCCCGGGAGGCGCGGTTTCACAAAACCCACCCGGCTAATCACCGTACCAGAATTCACTGCCGTGGAGTGGACAGGGGGGCCGGGTTTTTAAGAGAGCAACGCAGCGTACTGTCTTCGCGCGTAGTGCATTGACGCCCGAGTGTGTGTGTGATGTGAATCGCTGTGTAGTGCACTCTGGTGCGCAGTATGTGTGTGTGTGTGCGCTGATAGATTGGCGATGGGCCGCCCACCCTCAGCGTTCCGCACACCAGCAGCGGACATCTAGGACTAGGATCTTGCTATTGGTTCGGGCTTGCTTTCGGCGCCCTCACCTCTCCTTCCCGCGCCAGGCTGAGGGCCTCCGGCTTAGGCCCACGCACCGTGGGTGGTCCGTATACCTCACTACTGGAGATGAGACGACCTGTGGTGGCCGCGACGTGGCTTAGGGGCCGTTAGTGCGTGAGGTGCAGGTAGCATAGAGCGGTGAGTGCACGTTCCTGACGCTCTGCCCTGCACACCCTGGAATCCTGGTCGGTTCGGTGGAGATACGAAATGCGCTCAAGGAGCGCTGGCCTGCTCATGCGCCCCCGGCCGGCTGGCTCCCCCCGCCCCCGGCCACGAGGATGCAGGAGTGACGGACTTGCGTGTCTGTATGGCAGTGTGGAAGGAAGAATAAATGACAACAAGAGGAGGATGGCTTATGAGGAAGGCAGGGATTGGTGGTCGGTGGTGCTGGTGGTAGCGTGGTGGTGACGTCACAGATATGAGCACCAAGGGTGAGAACGCAGTGCAGAGAATAGGGATAAAAGCTAAAGGAAAAGAGAAGCCGAGATCAGATGAATTATACAAACCTCGAAACTTGCCACATTCTTTGACTGGGAGAGAGGAGCAGAGGGAGAGTATGGCGAAGGAGGGAGGAGACGTAGGGAGAGTACACATGCGAGAGAGCGGAGAAAGAGGAAAGAGCGAAGTTCGTGAAATGAGAGGGAAAGGAAACTTGGCTCTGGGAAGAGGAGTGTACGCCCTGACCTGACACTGACCGTGGAATTATGTGGGAAAGAGGAAGATTAGCAAAGAGAGGCATTGAGTCCAATACAAATCCCACGTTTCGTATTATGTGATCATGAGTGAAAAAGGGTTGAAAGAAAAGCTTAGGTCTCTCGTGCTCTCTCTTTCTTGCTATCTATCCTGCTTTTATAATATGAGGAAAATTTGGTTATCGAGGCGAGGGATATTAATCACAAGTGGTGATTTGTTGCTGTAGCCTATTTTTCTCTTGACCTGAGCAGAGTATTAGATTAATAGCTTCTTCTCCGTCTGCTCCTTCATTTCATTTTTCTTTACTTTCACAATAAGCTACAAAGGCGAGATTTTGTATACCCAGTTATTATGATGAAAACAATTGTCGAGTCATAGATATATCCCTACAACCATGAGAATTTGTAATATATAACTACGGCAGTCCTGGGCTATGAGTCCTGACCAGTGCTTTGTCATTTTTTTTGAAGTACTACTAGAAATCAATCAATATCTAACTGCCGTCTTCAAAAAATCAAAGAATTTAGACGACGAAAAAATATAAAAGCCCTGGTGTATGCCATCATGACATATGAAGAAATAGTATGACTCATTTCCTAAGTTTAAATCCCGCCGATTGTAAAGTCACCTTGTCTGAGGTCTGGCGATTTCACAACAATATTATAAATAACATGCACTATCTTAAGATCACAATTAATACAAGCTCTTCATGGTATATAACGTGGGCTCCTGTCAGGGGTGAAGACAAGTACATAGACAATATAGCGCGGGCACTATCACATATATTTGTTACACATCATGTTCCGCTTCCTCGCGTAATATTCAGAGGTAACGTCCTTCTCTATTGCTGTCATAACTGTGCTATGATACATACATATTTATTCAATGGACATAAATAGGAAACAATGGCGCTCTCCATTCTCCCTTTGCAAACTGTTTATCCTTTAACCCTTGAGACCCAGGAAGCCGTAATTTTCCATTGTAATTAGACCACCATTAATCGATGATATTTTACAAGAATATAAAAGCCACTGATGTTTTATAGATAATGAACCTGTTTATGTTCATCCTGTCGAGCTTAACTAATTTGGTATAATTAAGTGACCTTTGTAATTTCATGGCTAACAACAGAAATATTAGTATATGGCACAAAGGAAAGATCTGTGCGTGAAGGGGTTAAGACAAAACATATTCCGTCTAAAAAACATGAGGGTATTCCTTTCACATACTCCGCAGTTTGTGTTGAACTCCTTCACGCCCCGATATTCTTGGCTATAAAAAAAAGTCTGTTGTTAGCCATAAAATCATGAAAAAGTAACTAGATAAACCAAATTAGCAGTCGACAAGGATACTCAACAGGTCATATCTACAAAATATATGCTATATTCCCTAAAAATCGTGTAATGGTAGTATATTACAGGGAAATAGTCTCTAGGCCTCAAAGGGCTAAGATACAAAAATATATTCCGTTACAAAAACATTCTGTATTCCTTTTACATACTCCGCATTTTTGTGTTAACTCTCATGTCAACAGTTCAGACACGGCTAATACACAGGGTGTAATATTCAGGCTGACAGTATATAAATAAACATAGTATATATAAATCAACACGTGGCAAACACCCCGGCGGGAAACACGGCGAGGCGGCCCACACAATGAAGAGGTGAAGCGGGCATATAAAAACATCTCCATATTGGATCCTCAAAGGGGAACGTTCGACCCCCCCCTGCACGCCCAGGGAGTTTTAGGGTGGGGAAGGGGGAGCCGCCCCTCACCTACTCCCTTTCCCCTCAACTCCCTCTCCCCGTCTTTCCCTACACCAATATTCCTCCTCTCATCACCTCACAACATCCCTCTCACCCTTACTCCACATTGACAGTAGCCTTCTCCTTCCCTTCCATCACACCATCATTCTCCCATTCCCTTACCTCACACCAATACCTCTCCCCTTTCACTTCCCTCACACAACGTACCCCTCTCATCCCCTCACACCATCCCTCTCCACTTCTTCCCTGGACACAATTCCTCCCTTTCCCTAATCACTACCACCCTTTATCCCACCCACTTCCCTCTCATGCTTTATCCCCTCACCTTCTCTCCACCCTCCCTCCTCTCATGCCAGCCCTTCTAGCCTCACCTTCCCCGCTGCTTCCACATACACCAATCATTCATTTCCCACCACCAGCCTGGCTATAGTTTTACTTTTTTTTTTTTATCCACTCCCCTTTCATGCTTTCTCCCCTCACCTGCACTTTCGTCTCCCTCCTCTTCATGCAACCCTTCTAGCCTCAAACCTCCCGTCTCCTCTCACCACACACAACAACACACCACACACTACACAAGCACACGCACACGCACACGACACACGCACACGCACACGCACACGCACAGCACACACTCACCACTCACACACACACGCACAAGGCACACGCACACACACACAACACACACACACACACACACACAACGCCCCTCCCCTCACCCTTTTCCTACCACAGGGCTGGCTATAGTCCTTTGCATTCACCCCTGCCGCCCTGACACTTCCCTGGAGCCTCCACACACCATCACTCCTCTCCTTTCCCGCGATCTTATACCCTTTCACGCCCAATCTTTCCTTGCTACATCAAAAATCGTTGTTGGTTAGCCATTAAATAACGAAAAGAACTAAGTATACCAAAAATAGTAGTCGAAAGGATACTAAACAGGTCATATCTATAAAATATTGCTTAAATTCATAAAAGTGTCTAATGGTATCAAATTACAATGGAAATACGTTGGGTCTCAAAGGGTTAAATGGTAGAACTGAAAGATATCATAACGAAGAAAGAAGAGTAAAACGAAGAGGATATGATTAGAGAAAAGAAGAGATTAATTGAATTAAATGATGAAAGAGTAGAGTAAGTACGTACGTAGATGCATATCAAATTGTAAACAACAGGATATGTATGTTAAACAAGAGAGATATAATGAAGTTAAGATGTAGAAAAATAGCAGACTAAAAGTTAGGATATAAACAAATAGATTAAAAGTTAGGATATAAAAAAAGATAGCGACTTAAAAGTTAGGATATAAAAAGATTAGCAGACTTAAAATTAGGATATAAAAAAATAGCAGATTAAAAGTTAGGAGTATTAAAAAAATAGCAGACTTAAACAATGAGGATATAAAAAAATAGCGATTAAAAGTTAGAATATAGAAAATAGCACACTTTAAAAAAATAGCATATAGAAAATAGCAGGACTTTAAAAAGTAGAATATAGAAAATAGCCGACTTATTAAAAATAGAATATAGAAAATAGCAGACTTAAAAAGTTAAGAAAATAGAAAATAACAGACTTAAAAAAATAGAATATAGAAAATAGCAGACTTAAAGATAGAATGTAGAAAATAGCCAGAACTAAAAAATAGAATATAGAAAATAGCAGACTAAAAATAGCAATGTAGAAAAAGCAGGACTTAAAAAATAGAATATAGAAAATAGCAGACTAAAAAGTAGATATAGAACATGCAGACTTAAAGATAGATGTAGAAAAAGTAGCAGACTTAAAAATAGAATATAGATGAAAATAGACCAGACTAAAAAAGTAGAATAATAGAAAATAGCAGACTTAAAAAATAGAATATAAGAAAAATAGCAGCTTGTAATAAACTAGATGTAGAAAATAGCAGACTTAAAAATAGAAGTAGAAAATAGCAGACTTAAAAATAAGAATGTAGAGACTAGCAGACTCAAAAAAGGATACGAAAATGCAGACTTAAAAATAGAATATGAGAAAATAGCAGACTTTAAAATAGAATGTAGAAAATAGCAGACTTAAAATAGAGATGTAGAAAATCAAGCAGACTTAAAAAATTAGAATATAGAAAATAGCAGGGGGGAAACCCTTTATAAAAGAGAATGTAGAAAATAGCAGACTTAAAATGGAGATGTAGAAAATAGCAGGTACTTAAAAAATAGAATATAGAAAATAGCAGACTTAAAAATAGAGTGTAGAAAATAGCAGACTTAAAAAATAGAATATAGAAAATAAGCAGACTTAAAAATGAATGTAGAAAATAGCAGACTTAAAAAATCGAATATAGAAAATAGCAGACTTAAAAATGAGGATACTAGAAAATAGCCAGGACTTAAAGTATATAGAGAAAATAAACAGACTAAAAAAATAGAACTATAGAAATAGCAGACTTAAAAAGTAGAATATAGAAAATAACAGAATAAAAATAGAATGTAGAAATAGCAGACTTAAAATAGAAATGTAGAAAATAGCAGACTTAAAAACTTAGAATATAGAAAATAGCAGACGTTAAAAGTAGAATATAGCGAAAATAGGCAGGGACTTAAAGATAGAAGTCTAGACAATAGCAGAATTAAAAATGAATATAGAAAATAGCAGACTTAAAAAGTAGAATATAGAAAATAGACAGACTTAAAAAAATAGAATATAGAAAATAGCAGACTAAAAAATAGAATATAGAAAATAGCAAGGACGAAAAATAGGAATGTAGGAAAATAGCAGACTTAAAATAGGAATGTAGAAATCGCAGACTTAAAAAAATAGAATATAGAAAATAGCAGACTTAAAAAAGAATATAGGAAAAAATAGCAGACTTAAAAATCGAATGTAGAAAATAGCAGACTAAAAATAGAATGTAGAAAATAGCAGACTTAAAAAATAGAATATAGAAAATAGCAGACTTAAAAATAGAATGTTAGAAAATAGCAGACACTTAAAAGTTAGAATGTAGAAAATCGCGCTAAAAAATAGAAATATAGAAAAAGCAGACTTAAAAATAGAATGTAGAACATAGCAGACTTAAAAAAGAATATAGAAAATAGCAGACTTTAAAAATCGAATGTAGAAAATAGCAGACTTAAAAAATAGAATATAGAAAATAGCAGACTTAAAAATAGAATGTAGAAAATAGCAGACTTAAAAATAGAATATAGAAAATAGCAGAAAATAGCAGACTTAAAAAATAGAATATAGAAAATAGCAGAAAATAGCAGACTTAAAAAATAGAATATAGAAAATAGCAGACTTAAAAATAGAATATAGAAAATAGCAGAAAATAGCAGACTTAAAAAATAGAATATAGAAAATAGCAGACTTAAAAAATAGAATATAGAAAATAGCAGAAAATAGCAGACTTAAAAATAGAATGTAGAAAATAGCAGACTTAAAAGTTAGAATATAGAAAATAGCAGACTTAAAAGTTAGAATGTAGAAAATAGCAGACTTAAAAGTTAGAATATAGAACACTCCTCTCTAAGTTAGAACGTTAAAAGTTAGAACACTCCTCTCTAACCCCTCCCTTGTTATGCTCTGCCATAGTGCCATAGGACTTCTGCTGTCTGGCACATTTCCCCTTTGGCATTACAATCAATCAATCAATCTAAAGAGAATCCCTCAAGCAAAGATCTGTTAAGTGGTAATGTGGATGCCGACGCGTATACAACGATAACTTTTCTACTGTTACATTTTGGTTCTTCATGTCTCATCAAAAGTATAATCATCATGGCAGACATAACATCACAGTGATCGCCACATTCCTACTAGTTTTTTTATAGTTTTTTTTTATATGTCAAAGGACTGGCCAATCCACGGGAGAAAAAAGTGTAACAAAAAAGCCCGGCAAGCTGCCAGTCCCCTATTAATAAGTAATAAATAAGTCCCTAACAGTAAGATATTGTTGCAGAAATGAGGGTCTTGGGGTAGTTAATTCGGGAGACTGGAGGGCAGAAAAACGTCTTTTTTATCTAGTGATGAATGGCGACACCAATTAGTCATAATGGTGGCGTGTTTGTGGCCCTTCGGTGGTGTTTTGGTGTTGTGGGGGCTTGAGGACGGCTTGGAAGATGAGGACAGGGTTGGACGGGGTGATAGAGCAGAGGGTGAAGGGGGGGGGGTGAGGGAGGAGGCGGGAGGAGGGAGGAGGACTCGTGATTGTGGTGGCGCGCCGTGACACAATTCAGCCGCGTTTTGAATCTTTGAGGACGAGCTGTGAACCGTGTGAGGCAGCCAGGGGTTGTTGATGCCGCGCCCAGGACCTTACTGCACCGCGGCGCCCTTTGTCACTCTGGATCTAACGCTACACCCTATTAAGCTTGTGGGCGTGAAAACTGGGGTTGGGATGGAATAAACTATATTACCATGACTGTGTTTTCAAGTGTTTCGAGAATTTTTGAGCTTTTTGTTGCTTCCATTTTCGTAACATTTTTTGTCCCATTATCTATTTTAGTGTCCCTTATTGCGAGAGTAGCTTGAGGAGTGATCTGAATGGAGTTTGTTATTGAATGTCCTTAAATCTCCCATGTCATTATTGATGATACGTGATACCTCTCTAAGTGGCGGTATGTGCGGTGTGTGTGTGTGGATACGTGATAACCTCTCTAAGTGGCAGGTATGTCGTGCGTGTGTGTGTGGGTTGTGTGGTGTTTAATCACCCACGAGTACTGTTACATACCGTTGCCGCGTTAGCATAACAGGAACAAATGCACATAGATAAACAAATAGATAGATAGATAGATAGATAGGAGCAAGTCAGGCACACCACACACACACACAAAACACACAAAACACACACCACACACACACACACAGACTGACGAACGAGACAAAAAAAAAAACATTCAAAGCTTCACAAAACTTTATACCAACACACTAAGAAGCCCCAGTGAATCAGTGACTGGAAGCCCCGACACACCCTGCTCCACTCTTTCTCCCGCCGTGGCGTAGAGAGGGAGGGAGGGAGGAGGAGGAGGGAGAGAAGATGAAAAGAAGGAAGTAGGAAGTAGGAGCGGTGTCGTAAATAAGAAGCAGCAGACGCAGGTAATTAAATGAGGAATACAATACAGGAACATTAAGCTTGGGAGGATAACGAGG
>JACEEZ010011947.1:0-21512 GCA_016584305.1 Chionoecetes opilio | reverse complement strand
TTTAAGTTTTGTATTTATGGTTTTTAGTAGTTGTGTAGATTTTGGGTAGTTGTAGTTGTTGTAGTAGAAGTAGTTGTGTATTAGTGGTGTATTAGTAGTATAGGTAAGTAGTCGTAGTAATGGACACGCACAACATTCTTGATCTTTCCTAACTATACCTTATTCTGCTTACTCTGTGAAACTATTCTCTCCGTAGGATTTCTTTCGATCACAATTTTATTCCTGTAACCTGTCCTATCGCTCCGGACACGCAATCAACACGTAGACACGCCTCTCCAGTGTTAGGCCCGTTTCACACTTCACATTTTTGCTGTCTGTAGTCTACGTGCGTCTTGTCATCAGTGACTCACAGTACGTCATAGTGACGTCACTCCCTGCCTATGTAGTGTGACCGCTCCGCGTGACCACCTGCTGGAGCATGATGACGTCACTGACCTTGAGAGACGCGCGTACCAGGCTCACATTATTCGAAGCTCCCATTCTTTGTCCGGGACTGCGGAATGACGGGGTGACGTCACTGATCGCCACGCCCACGTAGACACGGACAGCAAAAACTGTGAGTGGGAACCCCGCCCTACCACCGCGGAAAGAGCTTAGAATGCTAGAGACCGAATTAGGTAAGTGTGGAACCTCAAACACCACACACACACTACCATTCCCTTGCTCAAGGGGGACAGTAGCTGCTTGTGTTGTCAGCAAAAAACATTAGGGCTTTGAGTGACCTTGAGCTCGCGACCGACTGAAGTCGAAGGATTATCTCTCTCTCTCTCTCTCTCTCTTCTCTCTCTCTCTCTCTCTCTCTCTCTCTCTCTCTCTCTCTCTGGGACGGTCTAGGTAGATGACGTGAGCGTGCTGCCGTCCTATGTGTGGAACTGGGTTGAAGCTGGGTATCCACTTGTTGCATTTCTGCGTATCATATCATCGTTGTGTATCATTTAGTGATACGGTACGCTGCAATAAGGTATATTTTAGCGGTGTTTCATTACCAAAATATCCGTAAAAGAACAGCATACGTTGCCCTGTTGTATGTTATTATAATTTATGATACAAAAATTATGGAAACGGTTATATTGACAAATGTCGATTTTGATCTTGAACCGTAGGGCGATTAAGGAAAGGTAGGGCGTTTTTCAGCGTCTGTGTGGGGCAAATACATTTTGGGGTTGGCAACACTGCCTGCGGCCCGTGCCTTATCAGTGTGTGGGGCGGTGCGTGAAAAAAAGCAGCGTGATACGTGTCAGCGCGTTTGTGCCACTACTGCCGACCCCGGTAAAGGTAAAGCAAAAGCAAGTATAGGCGCCACGTTCGATGTTTAAGTCACTGTCACCATGCTCGCATACTTCAACTTCAGTCATGGACGCATTCCCCCCTCCCCCCCCCACCCCCCCCCCCCTCCATCACCACAGGGCCCGCGGGCCGCAGCCACGGTTCGGTGAAGATAGTACTCTAGTGTGAAGCGGAAGGTGTCTTTAGGAAGCTTTAAAAAGAGGCTAGATAATAATTTTTCATGGATGGGGATGATGTATCAAAATTGTATCCTGTAGGTAGTGTTACAGTAACAGGAACTACCACGGTATGTCTCGCGGGGCCTCTTGTAGCTGCCTTATGTTTCTTAGGTTCTTAGGTAAGGGCCCCTTACAAAGTTGTCTTTGGCCCTACTCGTACGTCTGGCGTGTAGCGAGCAATAAGCTGTTAACGTGTGGGTACTTGTCCGTCGGGCGCGGCGCGGCGGGGGCCCCTACCGGTAGGTCTGTGGGCCGCGTCCCTCGGCTGAGGCTGAGGGCCAGATTGTCAAATTTCTCTTCGGTGAAGAACTCTTCGTCACGTATTTGGGTAGCGTCAAACTGTTTTGACCGCGAGGATATCGTCGCACCGCGGTGAGGTAACAAACGAAGACATCGCAAACGAAGACATCGCATGCTTCACCATTCCCTTCGCTGCGCTTGAGATTTCCTCTGTACTTTTCATCCATTAAAGGTAGATGAGCCGCATTTCCCTGACTTTGTTACTTTTTAGCTGGTTTAATGACGAAGATGAAACCTTGTGCGTTATAAACAGAGTGGTGTACAAGCCCTTATTATTGAAGTAGAGTATGCCAAAATATTGCCTTGCGCAGAGTTTCCTCTGTGCTTTTCATCAAAATTAGAGGTTACGATAAGCACATTTCCCTGACTTGATGTTACTTTTTAGCTGTTTTAATGACGAAATGAACTTTGTGCGTAATAACGTGGTGTACAAGCCTCCTTGTTGAGAGTTCATTGCCAAAATATGCTGCGCAAAAAGATTTCCTCTGTACTTTTCATCTCATTATTTGATGAGGTTGGTTCGTAATCAATGCCTGGTTAGGTTAGTTCCTAGCTGGGTGAATGGTGGTTGCTGCGCCCCCCCCCCCCCCAAGTTATGTCAGGAGAGTACTGGTCAATTAGGAGGTATTGGTTGAAATGCATATTTTACCTTACTTTTTTGTTTTATCTTTGACTAGTTACCTTTGTGCATGATAAGTAAGGTTTGTTTTAGAGGCCTTCATTGCTTAATAGAGTATACAAAACGGCTGTAAAAATTGGCCTACTATGCCCTAATGAAGCATATGCTTAATTGCATATACTACTTATGCTACTAACCAACCGATCCTCCACCCTAACCCAAAGATGAAGCGTTGACAGTTGCAATTGAGATGGGAGATTTGTTGTTAATGGTTTTAGCCATAACGTAGCTACTGGTGAGAAAGGTTATTGTTATATAGAGCACAGCGACAGATGCAGACTCATTTGGCTAATGGGGTTTTATAGTGGACGTGACTGTGGCCGTCAGTACCACCGTTATCTATTTGACAGATTTTTATTACTTTTGCTAAGTATAATGTGCATTATTAATCCACTTTCTGCGTGGCGTTACCTTTAAAACTTATATACATATTGAAGAAATTTAAGTTTGTCTAATAGTGCAAGCATCAGACAACCCTTCCACGTTCGGCACATCCTTTAGGAGCTGAGGTTAAGTTTCGGTATGTTAAATATTCTCGTCAGCGGGTCGAGGGGGACGGATCCCCTCCCGTTAGAAGGTTATGTTCGGTTAGGTTTGGTATAATCCTCCCAGCAGGGCGGGGCATGAGTGGACCACAATTGCTTGCGAGCAGGGCCGAAGTGGCGACGGGAGTTCATTTGCAGCCATGCGAGAGACCAGCTCAGTCCTTCGTCCCTTGTTACCGCAATTTTCCTTTCATATAATAATTTTTTTAATATAATATAGCTAGGTTAGGTTAATGTTTTGTAAGTTTATTTAGGTAAAATAAGCGAATCGAATGTTGTCGATTGATTTGCATATTCTGCAGGAGTTTGGTGGGGACCAACCAGCTGCAGCGCCGTCAATCATCGCACCCATTTATTCGCTTAACTTCGCTTTCGGTACCGCCACGCAGATGGCTTAATAATGCACATTATACTTTAGCAAAAGTTAATAAAAATATGTCAAATGGTAACGTGGTAGCGACTGCGCAGTTCACGTCCACTATAACCCATTTAGTAGCCAATATGAACGCATCTTCATCTGTCGCTGTTCTCCTATAATAACAATAACCTTATCTTCCACCAGTAGCTACGTAATGCTAAAACATTAACAACAAAATCCCCATCTCAAATTGCACTGTCAACGCTTCATCTTTGGGTGGTTGGTGAAGCGTTGGTTGCCCCATCCGTGCGCTTATATGTGTTGTCAGTGTTTACGACGAAGATTCTACCAAATGCCAGTTTGGTTCAAATAAAACAGTCTGATGAAACGCCCCGTGCGATACCGCTAAGGTACCTTCACAAACCACATAACTCAGTATTATTTATCAATAACACACGTCTCTCATTGAAGGACATCTATGATACAAAAGTTGCTGGTTTGCTACAAAGTTGTGCTTATACTTCAATTTAATCTGACATAGGTTAGGGTTTAGGTTAGGTATGAAAGTATTTAGAAGGTAGCACTACTGTGTTCTTATTTGTAATTATTGGTTACAGATATCTAAAAAAAAAAAACAGAAACATGGCCGACTATCCCGACTAATTGGGGACAGGTTGATCTGGAGAATGAGATAGATGCCCCGAAGGATTGTCGGACGTGACGTCGACGTCGCAGAGTTGTTAACAGGTACAATGGTGTTGCTAAACAAGTTTGATTTATTATATTTCTTAGTTGCCTTTTTCTCAGAAATCTTACTGTTTAGGATGTCACCCGTGCATTATGATGTATTGATGTAGTACGTAATATATATATAATTATATATATTATAATATATAATATATATAAAGTTATATATATACATAATTGACAAAAAATGCTGATTTCAGGAATGATTGTCAATCATATTAAGGACACTAATTTTAATTTGAGCCAAATACCATTACTGATCGGATGAACCCCTTCACAGCAATGAGTGATGCTGATTTTTTGATCGATTCCGCCTCAAAAAAATCTTCCATGTCTTGATCTCATTGAGGAAATGAGAGATCAACTTTCCTGCCCGCAAAATGATTTGAAGGTAATTTTTTTCATCGATACAATTTATTTTGCAATGCTTTTATTGAAAATTGTTATACACTCTTGCATATTGAAACTACTGGTGCATCTTACTTCACGTGGTAGCAAACCAACCCATTACTTTCATGATGTGGAGATCATATTTTACTAGTGTATGTAACATGAGTGGTTTTGCTAAAGCGTATGTATTTCTCTCCCACATGATGTCCTGTTCCACCATACTCCCAAACACTGATTGTGATACGATGCATGGCAACGGGAGATCACCAAGGCATTAGGTGACTGCCATGATGTGTCACAACGACAGTCAGGAATGTCTGAAGATAGTCTCCAGAGCTAATAAAAGTCTCCAGCAGGAGACATATATATACCTCCTTTCTGGGCCCAAAACCTGAACCAAACTATTCAAAGATTTTATGACTCCGTGGGAATGCCTGGTGTTATAGGAGCAATCGACTGTACGCACATTGCTGTATTGAACCGTCGGTTGAAAATCAGAGGTGTTTCGTTGGTAAGGAAGGTTATTTTTCTCTTAACCGTTCCACTTGTGTGTGGGCCAAATCTACTGTTCCAAATGTTATTGCCCGTTGGCCTGGGAGTGTCCATGATCAGTAAGAATTTGTGGCAAATAGTAGGCTCTAACGCCCGAGAGTAGGAAAAAACTAATTAAAATCCTAGGTATCACCTACTGGGCGATCGTGTATACTCCTTGAGAAGATAATCTGTTAACTTCATTGTCGATCCAAGTAATGCACACGAGACGCATATAACACCAGTCATTCCAAACAAGAAATAAACCATTGAACGTGCATTTTGTATTTTGAAAAGAGATTTGGATATTTCGTGATGAGGTTAAGAACAGATCTAGAAACTACCAAAGCTATGATTGTTGCATGTATGGTACTGCACAACATAGCTGTTTAAGACTAGACTGGTTTTGCCTCAGATTGGGGCCGGCCTCAACATCAATTACCATGACCATGATAATGTGGTGCCGGTACAGGTACGTGGAAATCTTCAAGGAAGATTGAAACGTCACAAGTAATCAGGATTAATTTTAAGCAGATACGGGCATCATCAAAGAGTCATATATGGAGATGTTTCAATATTTCCTTCCTCCCACCCATTTCCATGCTAAATAGGTTTCTCTATAACCCCTCCCCTTTATTATGCTTTGCCATACTGCCAATATGACCTCTGATGTCTGGCAGTTTTCCTTTTTCAACATTACTTACTTACTTATTATTTTCTTGCATACTATTACATGACTTGTTGTATGATAACTTCCTTTGCTTGTTTCTCCAATTGTTGGTGCATGCCTCATACATAGTAACACATTACTATTTGATCGTTAAATTTTCCTGCGACATGGTGTACTTTTCATATAACTTAAAACTAATCTTTCTTTTTGTTGCTAGGAAGCACTGTCCCTAGTAATACAGTCAGCTTACCACCAGTATGTATGATTATTGTCTTTTTTCTGTATAGAAATCATCAATTAGTAATATGTGTAAGTGAAAATTTATTAGGGCTAGCATATAGTTTCCCTTTTTTCTTTTCCTTACATAAAAAAATAAGAAAGAAGGCAGCTACAAGAGGCCGCGAAGACCTAACACTTGGTAGTTTCCTATTACTTTTTGCAATGTAGCCCCGACCTTTCCTTATGTGTTAGTATGATGTCATAATTTTATCCAATCCATTACATTAATGCCTTGATCCCAAAAGTCCACCTTAATATTTGCAACCCGAAAAATACTTCTGAATAAAGAAACCCCGTCTGCTGTTTACAACATGTTCCAGTTTATTTAATATTTCCAGTTTTCTTTTTGCTGTTTCGCGCTTTATTTTGATTCCTCAATTCTGATCAGCATATCTTCTATTTTGTAGGGGGGGGTTCTACAAGAATTGCCTTCCTCTCGTTGATCTTGCTTACATCCTCTGTCCTTTTTCCTGGTCATATGTGGCATATGCGTCACCGTCTACAGGTCTCCCGGGTCATGCCAACCAATAGATTGCGTTCCTGCTGGCAGAAATGGGGCTGGTCCTTGCCCGTCCGTTCCCTCTAATGCTTCCACGATTCTAATGATTTGGCTGTGAAAAAAGGTAGAAAGTAACATTAAAATCAACCGACAAGAGGTAAATTCCAGTACCTTAATACCTGCCATAACTCAAACCAAAAATTTATGTACTGGATCACTGTTCACTACCATATTAACAATTTGGGTTAGATTATTTTATTAAACGTTGCCATATCTCGTTTACTACTACCGTTAGAATGACCATAATATGTTACAGCATGGAGTGTTGTTATTACGCAACTTCTGGAAATCATTGAAAAAATGGCTTTTGACATTGACTGAGTGGGGGAAACGATCAGCTGGGAGGATCCAGCATAACCCAACATAACCTAGTCTAGGTAATGTTTTATTGAGTTTATTACGTTAGATTTACGAGAAATCTGTTTGGCATCGCCCGTCCTCCAAACTGATCGTCAGCCAGCTCAGGCGGCGCGCCTTTTCACTGCACTCACCTTTATGAACGTCCACCGATAGGAATTCTCGCAGAAACCCTAACCGAGAACTTCGCTGACATTGACTTTTTGCGACAGTTCCACTTATGATAAAATTGACAAGGCAAAATAAAACTATTTTATTATTGACAACACATTTTATGTTTGCCCAAAATAAAAATTAAAGTTGACATTGGTAACGGAATCCTGACCTACTCTGGGGCTGCGCCCCCCAGACTCCCCTCGGCTTGTTCACCAACCTAACCGAGACATTGGTAAACTAGCCGACATAAGAAAACATACCTGTTCAAGCTGTTGCTGGTATAATACCTAATGTAGAACACTGTTAAAAGTGATAATGTACTACCTATAGTATTGGAGTTGTAAATGGACAAGAACTACGCGGTCTCTAGGTCTCTACGCCGTTACCCACTTACGTTTTCTCTATTATTTTTTTTGCTCAGTATACTGTGCAGTATTCATTCACTTCAGCGTTACCTTTAAAACTGTTTTTACATAAGTTTTATTAAAGAACTGAATTGCCGTTGTCTAATAGCGCGCACACATACACACCTCCCCTCCGAAGGACCACAACCCTTTAGAGGTTAGGTTTAAGGTTAATAATCTGTCCGGGAAGCTCGAGGGGGGCAGTCCCTTCATTTTGAAGAATGTGCAGTCCGTTCGTACATCAGGGGTTTCGTTACCAGTAGAGTCGTACATCAAAAAAAGGTTCTAAAGTCCAGTACCAGATTATTTATTATATGCTGTATAAATTGAGACAAAAGCTCTCCTAAACTGCTATGCTTTTGAATTTATGAGGCAACTTAACAGCTAGAGTTTGAAAACGTCACACAGGTATGTACGGAAAAACTCAAAATCGTGTATGGTACAATCTCTGTTTCTTTACTAAACCATTTACCACACCTGGGTACGAAACACTTGTGTCCGAAAACGCCCTGTACCGTTTGGAGTTAGCGAAATAATCCTCCCGGTAGGTCTGGGCAGAAACGGCACCCATTTAGCTCCTGGCGGGTGGGCCTGGCAAATTTGTGGCTGGGGACTTGTTTTCGTTACAATTTACTCACTTCTCCGGTTTTCTGAGACGGAACTATGTTCTTAACCAAGTGTTAGTGGATTTCCCCGGATGGAGATACATTTTGTTCAATGAACCGGCGACATAGGATTGGTGATGAATTTCAGATAAACTTTTTTATACAGGTTTCTGGGAAATATAAACAGCATTTGCAAAAGCACAAATTTTAGCAAGGTAAAATGGTTCGACCACCCACTGCGGCCGCCCGTATGATCCAATATATAGAAGGCAGTCGCGGCGGAGCAAACTATTGTTATGCGTATATGTTTATTGTAACGTTATGTTTAACATATATAACTATAGTTAACATTAGATATGTCCATAAGTTCGACCTAACCTCACTAGACAGCCTAAAATTTACTAACCTGACCTCACTATAACCCCTAAAAGTTACTACCCCTAACTTCACTATAAGTTAATAACCTAACCTCACTATACCCCTAAAAGTTACTAACCTAACCTCACTGTAGCCCTAAAAGTTACTACCCTAACCTCACCTATAACCCCTAAAAGTTTACTAACGCTAAACCTCACTATAATACCCCTAACCTCCTATAATTTAACTAACTAACCTCACTATAACCCCTAAAAGTTACTAACCGAACCTCACTATAACCCCTAAAAGTTTACAAACCTAACCTACTATAATCCCTAAAAGTTACTAACTAACATCACTATAACACTAAAAGTTTACTAATCTAACTCACTATTAACAACCTAAAAGTTACTAACCTAACTTCACTATAACCCGAACCCCTCTAAAAGTTACTAACCTAACCTCACTATAACCCTAAAAGTTACTAACCTAACATCACTATAACCACCTAAAAGTTACTAACCTAAGCCTCACTAAAAGTTGCTAACCTAAACCTCACTAAAAGGTTACTAACCTAACCTCACTAATAACCCCCTAAAAAGTTACTAACCTAACCTCACTATAACCCCTAACGTTTACTAACCTAACCTCTACTATAACCCCTAAAGTTACTACCTAACTCACTATAACCCCCTAAAAGTTTACTAACCTACCTCACTATAACACCAAAAAGTTACTAGCCTAACTCACTATAAGTTACTGAACCTAACCCTACATGACCCCCTAAAAGTTACTAAACTAACCTCACTATAAACCCCCCTAATAGTTACTTATTTGCCGTAGGTGGGCCGCATTGGGTATCCACGGATAAATTACTGTCACCGAAAATGACCGCGCAGCTCCTCATCCATTTTAACAAGATGTGTACAGTAATAATAAGATCAAGAACTGGAACTGTCGCCAAAAATAGGAAAACGAGCCGACGTGAAAAATTGAATACTCGCCGCGTCAAAAATTGGAACACTCGCCGACGTCGGCGAGAATTCCTATCGTGACAGTTCAGGTACCCATGAGGTGTATGGGAAATACTCAGAATGCCGAGATCTCCAACAATTAATTATGTAGTGATATATTATCTGGAGGCTGCACTAAAACGAATAATCCAGCGTGGTCCAACCGCCTCACACACATAGCAACATTATAAAACCAAATCTTTGGCCACAATTCGCATCACTTATCAAACTCAGCGCAGTGCAGATGTTTCCTGTCTACATAAGAAGCGTGTTCTTAGCCAAAGTATAAGTAAAAACCTAAATGACGTTTGAAATGCCGTGAGCATGCACAAGGTTTTTTCCAACATGCTTTCTTTTCCTTTCCGGCATACTCTACGAAGCGAAGCATATAGCACGCTTTATAGTATGCGCAACAGAATGACTCGTTAATACACAGCTAAAAAGTAACAAAGTCAAAGGATGGGCTTACCTGCTAATATCGGATGAAAATGACTGGACTCTTGTTCTTGGTCTGGACTCTGCTGTGCTGTATACGATTTAAACAAACACTCATGGGATTAGATGAAGGTCGCGTAGCGCACAGACGCGGCATATTACTCTTCCGACATACCAACCTTACCGTTACGGGACTAAACGAAGGGAAGCCGCGAAGGATTCGACGTTACCATGGCTTTCCCGTGTAGCGCAGAAACTCGTCGTGCGGTGGCCGTCATGGAAGGGAAAGTGACATTTAACAATCTGGCCCTGAGTGTCAGGGCGGCGGCGGAGGCCCTAAGGTATCCCTGTGGGGCAGTTTTGTTTGGCTCCAAAGCACTCCCTGCAAAATGTCGCCTGGATATGTGGACCAAGTGATTTTACAATCTACGAGATTTCCCTGTTTTTTTAACCCTACTTTGATTTGAAACTATTCTTCCGTGTTCGGCTGCCCATCTTGACCACACAACACACATTACACAACCACAATACACCACGCCTAATGCTATATTGTGGTTAGATTTAATGGTTAAAAATATGTGATAATGGGTCAAATAATAATTCTTACACTTATTTTATGGGTCAGGAAACCTACAGCGTCCGTCACACACCTGGCGTTTTAATGATGCACTCGCTACTTTAACTTTATAGCATTGTTTCCTAAAACAACAAAATATTTACGTGTTAAACATCCGCCACACCGTCCGCAGGAGACACTATATGGTCCTTGTATTCCCTCACGGTCTTATAGCCTCCACACCACCGGCCTGCCTCAAGTCCCTCGCAATAATTACCAGACGTTTAACAGTTACTTACGCATCTCACAGGCAAGTAAGTAATGTATAGTTTTTCATGGGTAAACAGATGGTACACCGAAACATGTGTAGTATTAGTATTAGTATTAGTATTATTGGTGTTCAACTATGGTGTTCCAACCGTGTTCTGTGTTCCTGTTTCTGTATAACTTTGATGTCTGGTCCTGGAACCCTGTTAATTATCCGTTCAGGTCACGCCTCTCTCTTAAGCCTTCTCCTCGTACTCCGCCTCCACACTTTTCATGGCGACATCACCTATGATCTCGCCCGAACTGCCCCATTAGGGATTAGTGTCCAGGTGTCAGGTCTTTGAGTATCTGGCCTCTTTATAAGGATGTCTCTTGTAGAGACAAGACCTTGAAACAAGACCTCCGTACCAGCAACTCACAAGTCACCAAGTCACAATCCAAACCACGCCAGGAGCAACTCACCAGTCCACGAGTCCCTTACCTGTTTTACCCTTTTTACCCGTTAATAAACCACTATCAAGCAAGTTACCTGTTTCCTGCCTCACCCTAAAAGTGACTACCAAAAGTCCACTTTACACACTACGGTGCCGTCCTCCGCTCGTCACGGCAGAAGGACTGCGTAGTGACTAGTGAGTCCTGAGATGCGCGCAGTATTCCACATACAACACCTTAAATGAATGGTTAAAAAGCACCCTATTTGATCAAAGCTCCAGATTATAAAACAAATAATACAACATTTAATTTAACCTATACCGACCGAGTGGTACATTTATGAACCACTGCAATTACATGCTTTGTAAGGGAGGAAATTCCCTGGTAGCGACGTAGCAAGATCCGGTGTAACATTACTGGTGCCATAATCAGAAACCATCGCTCCACACATACATAGAAATGAACTCGTGTTTGATGGGAGACTGCAGTCCTTACGTGACACCAAGAGAAGGATCACGTGTCTGCACCTCTGTTCTCATGGAAGATTTTGGACAACTTATAGGTAAGCCAGTGGCTCTATAAATTATCACATACTGTCTATGTCCCTATCTGGAAAGGGAAAGGGGAACCGTCCAGAATGCACAATTACAGCGGTATTTACACTGCTCAGCGTACCAAGCAAGGTGCCTTGCCCATCTATTGCTGACACTGATTCGCAGTCATCTGGTGAAGCATCAGAGACCTCACGTCCTGGGTTCACGCATAGTAAGTCAACACGGAACCTATCCTAGCGCTTCGTGTCCTGGTGGAACGCCGACGTGATTTTTCGACAGGGGATGCTTGCAGCGCTATGTTGATCTCAAGAAAGGCATTTGACTCAGTGCATCGTGAGTCACTTTGGGAGCTTCTGCGACTTCGAGGGATTCCTGCAAGGACTAGTGGTTTTGATACTGGTCTGTATCTGTGACGGAGATTGCTGTTAAGTGTGGGGCCAGTTGATCCGGCTTCTTCCCTGTGAATACAGGAGTGAGGCAGGTGCGTTCCTTGCCCCATCACTTTTCACCGCTTGCATGGACTTGGGTATGGACAAGGTTGTATATCAAAGTGATTGTGGAGCATCGTCGGCAACACCAAGATCCACGATCTTGTTTTTGCCGATGATGCCGTAATCTTTTGCTGAGATCGCTGGAGGTCCTGTTGTGGCTCTCGAGGCGCCTGCACGAGGAGGCAAAGCCTTTGGACTTGAGGGGTCTCGCTGGATCAAGACAAGGTCCCAGGTTTTGGAGACTTACTATATAAGCAGTAACAGTCTGTTCATGCGTGTGGCGAGGACATTGAGATCTTGGAAAGTTTTTACATACCTTGGAGCGCAGTCCTAATGACGGCGGGTCCGTCAAGAAGTCTTACGGGCGGATGGCATAGCCCCGGTTATGGGACTCGCTCAGCGGGAGTATTTGGCATTGTCGGTACCTGTGCAGTAGGACAAAGATCCGAATCTTCAGTCGCTTTGATCCCTGTCTTACTCTATGGTTGTGAGACATGGACACTAAAATAGTGACTTGAAGAAAGATCAATGCATTTTGGTAATAAGGTCTTCGGGGGGGGGGGGGGGCAGAATCATTGGGATGATTCGTGTCAAATCTAGCGATTGCACCGTGATACTGAATCGAGGCCTATTACCTGCATAGTCCGTCAGCGCCCAACTTCGGCTATATGGGCATGTGGACCGCTACCCTGAAAACCCGATCCTTCCCAATCGGGTTGTATCTGTAAGAGACAATCCGGCGTGGAGGAGGCCAAGGGGCTCCCACAAGCTCGTGGCTTGGGGGCAAGTTGATGTTTTTCTTGTCGAGAGCTGCTTGGTATGGGAAAGGAGCTTGCCTGGGAACTCGCGCGTGGTGACCCACCGGGAGTGGCGTCCGTATGGTGGCGAAGGCGACGCCGCTCCGCCCGGCGTATGCACCCATGATTGATTGATCACTTTGTGGCTTAAAACTTGGTTCCACGGGTCTTATGTTAAGAAGTAGCCTCGCTTCGCTCGGCTGCCAATCAAGTATAGGCGTCCAGCCTCTGGCCCTTTGCATTGGCTCAGTTCTTGTGGCTGGAACGTGCACCGATCACGTTTCACCAATTAACTTCATTACGCTAATTACTCATTAAGGGCTTGTTCTAGACTACGCAAAACATTTGTTACACAGACCCCCATTTGTTTTTGACAGCATTACTTGCATGTCAAATTTCAGCTCAATCTGACAATAATTGTTGCTTGAGTAGTTTACGGTTAATTACTCATTTCAGGGCTTATTTTTAACGCAAAAATGTTTGTTTTTTCACAACCCCCATTGATTTTTGCAGCACTACTTGCAGTCAAATTTTCAGCTCAATCCGACAATATTTTGTAGTAGTTATTCACTTTTTGGCTTAAACTTGGTTCCACTCCCCTTACGCGAATGGGTCTTATGGTAAGTAGCAGCTCGCTTCGCTCGCTCCCAATAAATAAAAAATATATATATATGTATATATATATATATATATATATTATATATATATATATATATATATATATATAAAATATTATATATATATATATATATATATATATATATATATATAAAGTATAGGTGCCCAGCCTCTGGCCCCTTTGTTTTTGGCTCATTTTCTTGCGGCTGGAACGTGGCAGCGAGCCACGTTCCAGCCCAATTAACTCATTACGCTAATTTACTCCATTAAGGCTTGTTCTACGCAAAAAAGTTTTGTTGCACAGACCCCATTGATTTTGACAGCACACTTGATGTAAATTTCAGATCAATCCGACAATATTTAGAAGTGGTTTACGCTAATTACTCATTAAGGGCTTGTTTGAGCGAAGCGAGCTGCTTTCTTACCAAAAGGGACCCGTGGAACCAAGTTTAGGCCATAAAGTGAATAACTACTCCTAAATATTTTTCGGTTTGAGCTAAAATTTTGACATGCAAGTAGTGCTGTCAAAATCAATGGGGTTTATGTTGTATGTTGTTGTCTTACTCTATGGTTAGAAAACAGGGACACTAAATAGTGACTTGAAGAGACGAATCAATCCCTTTTGGTAATAGTGTCTTCGCAGAATCAGGGGGTATCGCTGGGATGATCGTTTTCAAATCAGCGATTGCACCATTTTACTGAATCGAGGCCTATTACCTGCATAGTCCGTCAGCGCCAATTCGGTTTATACGGGCATGTGGCACGCTACCCTGAAACCGATCCTTCCCATCGGGTTGTATCTGTAAGAGACAATCCGGCGTGGAGGAGGCCAAGGGGGCCCCACAAGGCTCGTGGCGGGGGCAAGTTGATGTTCTTTCGAGAGCTGCTTGGTAGGGGAAAAGGGAGCCTCTCCTTTTTCAGTACGGAGCCCCTAGGGTAGTGTCCTCGGTCCCATTTTATTCCTTTTATCTATATAATGATCTCCCAAATGTATTTACAAATTTAAAAACAATATTTTTTGCTGATGACTCTATTTTATTCATTACTGGTGCAGACCCTACATCCTTGATAGAAACAGCCAACCAAGACCTAGATTTTTTTTTTTAAAAGGTGTTTGAGTAATAGACCCAACCGTCAATTTAAAAAAAACGTATTATATGCTCTTTACCAACAAGGCGACTAAAATTCTTCCTACTCTGATATACAACAAAAAATGTCATCACAGAAACTAACCACACAAACTACTAGGTGTAACTTTTCATGTAACATATCCTTTAAACCACACATTAATTAATTATGTCTAATGCCCATGTATTGCCACACTTTCAATATTGTACTCATTACCCACTCATCACCCACCAAATTTATTTCCCTGTTCAAGCTACAAAAGAAAAATTAGGATCATTACAAATTCAGGCTACTTTTTTCATAAACACCCTTATTTAAGAATATGAACATCTTGAAATTATTTGACATAAACAAATTTCAGATGGAATATATATGCACAAATTAGTTTCTGGTGGTCATTATATTAACTTGCTCCCTCAACATAACTACCCCACCCGCAACTGTGACACCTCCGGGGTACCACAACATAACTTTACAGTTTCAACCACTCACTAGCCTACTCTGGTCCCAAGATATGGAATAATATACCCCACTCTGTTAAGACCCTACCAACATTATGTTCATAAAAGGCAATACAAAAAGTATTTATTGTCCCAATACGGACAAGATATTTGTTCTAATATTTGTTATAATATATTTCCAATGATGGTCATGTAGATTTATTATAGTGCCAACAATACATTTTATTAGCATTCTACAAATGAATTTTTGAGCAATTGTCTATGTATTTCTCCTGATTTTTGTTTTCGTTTGTGTTTTTTGTTTACCTTGTTTTTTTTTTTTTTTTCTTTTTTTTTGCTTCTTCTTTTATGTAATTGCTACTGACGTCCTAGATAAACTGTTGTAAACTACAGAGATGCTGCCCGAATAGCGTATGGCTTCGTATGGGCTGCTTACACAAATTATGTTATATAACTTTATTAACGTATGTATGTATTATGGTAAGTATATATATATATATATATATATATATATATGTACATATAACTATATATAACTATATATAATATATATATAACTATATATATAATATATATAACTATATATATATATATATATATATAATATATATATATATATATATATATATATATATATATATATATATATAATATATTATATATATATATATATATATATATATATATATATATATATATATAATTAGGGTGCCCCTTATTTGATGGGAATTTTTTTTTCTTCGGAATTTTACCCAGGATGAGCGGTCGAAGTGTTTCCATTTGCTCGAAGAACAACGTATGTAGAGATCTGTCTAGAAATATTAATATTTAGGGGTCGCGCAAAGAGGTTGAAGTTTATTATTTTCTGTAAGAATTGGACATTTTCTATGTGGCGATATAGGTCATTTTCAAAATTATTTCTCACTAACAGATTTTAATGTTACATTATTTGAGGTAATACACGAAGTTGTAAGCACGTTTAATTTCACAGCGTTGATTCTAGGTCCCTTTCTTCTCGAGTACTAGCCCCTCTAGGGGGGGTCTCATGGGCGCCCATCTCCCACTCATTGTCGCCTAGTTCACAGTCACTGTGGACTTTCGGCCGTCAGGTATTTCCTCCGGTGTTCCTCCACGACATGGAGGAGGAACTGCCTCTGCTCTTCGTTCTTGGTGAGGGCCAGGTTGAAGTCTTGCATTAGGGCGACGCCTCGCTCAGCGAAGTCGTTCACAGTGCGCAGTTCCTTGACGCAGTAGGCGGCGGCGGTGTATCCCAGATTGTCGGGGCACGCCGTTGGGTCGACTGCCAGAAGACCCGCATCCAACCCGAGGATCTCGAAGAAGGACGGCGTGACAGACGTCACGAAATTTGCAACAGTTTTCTTTGCCAGAGCAGTGGCTGTAAGCTCGACCGTTGCTCGTTGAGGAGGGTCGTCGGAGCTATCTTCCTCCTGCAAAGCACTCATCATCTCCCGCTTCGTCTCAATGGCCAGGTGATCGTCGAAGAACGCATGAGCAACTCTCCTCTCACTCAAGTACCAGAGATGGCACCCGAAGACCGTTGCCGTCGCCATGGCCACTGCCCTGTCTGGGTAGGACATCAACATCTTGAGCAGTTGGAGGTCTCGTGCCGGGTCCTCAGTCGGGGATATTGCACAGAACCAAGACGACACATCCGTCGAGACGGTGAAAGCGACGAGGCGTCAAATTCCAGATTTCTCTCCTGCAGTGAGGCGGAACTGCTCTGGATCGCGGAACAGGTAGATCTTGATGGCGTAAATGATTTTCGCCATCCAGCGGGCATGGTGGAGGGCACCAGGACGCAATATCCTGATCCCACGTAGCGGCTGTCCGCCCAGGACGATCAGCGACATCTCCAGCAGTTATACCTGCCCGGTTGACATGTTTTAACTTATTGACGAAATCCAGTCCGAAACGTGTTATAGAGAGGGGGTGGCCAGAGAGATACTTTCTCCACACAACCAGTACAAACATGTTTGAAAGGGCTTCCTAGATTCAAAGCTGCGACATACAAGCCAAAATGTCATGCATATATTATTATAATAAACCAAGAACCGTAGTAAAATTATGTGAAAAATGTCCAATTTTAGACTCATTGCGCGACCCCTAAATATAAATATTTTTGAACAATATTTTTGCACACGTCGTTTTTAGAGTATTTGAATCAATATGACTGCCCGTCCCAGTTGAAATTCGAAAAATTGCCAAATAAGGGACACCCTAAATTATATATATATATATATATATATATATATATAATATATATATAATATATATATATATATATATATATATATATAATATATATATATATATATATATATATATATATACATATAACTGGGGGAGGCGGCAGCAGAGTTGTTTGCGTCTCCGAGTGGCGTTCTCGGTGACCCGAGTTCGATCCCCGAAGAAAAACAAAATCTTTCTGCACCGTCGAGTGGCCTAGGAGCACCCACATGCCCTGCCCATTAACTCTACCTTCGATTGCGAGTGCATTGGAGGACACTGGGGGGGCGGCATGAGCCTCTAATCCAGTGGTTCCCAACCTTTGTTCTGTTGTTTCCCCCTTCAACCAGTTCAGCTATCTGGATTTCCCCCTTCATGTGGACAAAGAAAAAAGTAACCAAAACACAAAATGTACTAGCTTAATAACACAAGTATATAGACACTATCCTCTATATCGATATATACTGTACTTGAAAAAAAGTCAACAGCTGCATACTAAAACATCTTATTTCTTCTGTCGACTAAATGCTAGTAATTTAGATGTCCCTCAAGATAAATTTTCCCCTTAGAATCCTGAAATTTCCCCTCAGTGGGAAATTTCACCCAGGTTGGGAAATACTGCTCTAATCAGAGGCTAAAAATCCTGCCTGCGCCACCACGGGCGAGGCCCAGCCATAACAGCCCTCAAGTGAACCTCCCGAGTCTACCATCTGAGTCCTGGGTCACCACTGCCTACAGGCGCTATAGGCATAGATGTAAAAAAAAAAAAAATGTATACATATATATAGTATTAACTATATATAATAGTATATATATATATATATATATATATGTATATATATATATATATATATATATATATATATATATATATAAAATATATATTATATATATATATATATTATATATATATATATATATATATTAATATATATATATATACATATAAACTGGTATATATATATAAATATAATACAGCAGGTCCCGTTATACGAGCATTCGATATACGATAATCCGATGATACGAGATGTGTAAATTAGGGTCTATTTTCAATATACGAGATCGAAAATCCAATGTTACGACATTCAAACTGGGGTGAGTAAAATTACCAAGTTATTTACTAAAGTAAATTACAAGTTATTTACTAAAATTATAAAGTCATTACTGACTATATGATTTACCTAAGGTTGTACGATAATCAATCTGAAAATAACGTGCAGACTGGCCAACGACTGCTCGAGACTTGTATTAGCAGAGGTAGGAAGTCTCCAGGCTCGCTTATTATTGTTTGGTATGCTATGAAATATCATTTCTCTAGGTGAATCTAGACATATGATTGCATTTGGATGGATATCATTCAAATATATGAGTAAAGAGATGAAATACAAGCAAGGGACTCATCCACGTCTGGTAGCGCGTTCTTTGGCAGCAGCAGCAGCAGCATGAGCCGGCCCATGAAGCCCGTGAGGTGGATATCAACACCATTAGACCAAGGGAGATAGATGTCTTTGGTAATATTTAGTAGGGGAGCGAAAACCCCTTGAGGAATCCTATGATCCCTGGTGATATCCTATGGTGCTATCACAGGCGTGGGAGCTGACTGTCTTCAGGAAGGCACAAGTGAGGCGGATGACTGCGGGTTTTTACTCAAAGCTTTTGAGTGGCGGCGCTGCTGGAGCCGCCAGCTCCTCCGCCACTGTAGGTTTGGGCATGCTTAAACGTCTTATTACTCGTTATTATACAACTTAGTGATTAAGGCGAGATGTTATATACACGTGTCATTATCTAAATCAATGTAGCACCGTGTGTCGCCTTAAATAATGGTGATTTAAAGATGTTATGATGGAGGTGACTGCTGGCGGGGCAGTGAGTGACGGAGAGGCCTTGCCGCGGGGCCTCCCCATATCACAAATATTCACTATTTTAACCCACACACACACTTTCTACCATCAAAACACTAGCAACACATTCTCCTTACTTATATATCTTACTATCTGATACATCAAAACTCCTCAAAACGCAAGCATTCCGAATAAAACGAGAATTAGTTTGAGATGACGGGGACAGAAGGCGGGGAGGCAGTCTGGCATGCCATTCTTGCCCGGAAATATGTCTCGCTGGCTTGTGATTGGTCGAGAAATTTTAAAAACAGTTTGTCATTGGCTGGTGACTGATGATGAGCTTGATGACATCATTTATGTTTTATGTTTAATTAATGTGCAGTTATGTTATTTTGTGTGCTATTTTCTCTTTCAGAATGCTTTTTCTACAGAATAGGTAGTACAGTGTGGGTAATATAGACGCTGTGTGTTTGTTGTGTTTGCTATAGTTTATTTTAGCTTGAAAAACATGTTTTTTTTTTTGTTTTTTTAATTGATGGGGTCCTGGAACCAAACCTATATTTTACCATTAGTTATGTGTTTCGTTATACGAGATTTCGCTTTACGAGTATGCCAGGTAGAACCTAACTGCTCGTATCTTTGGGACCTTCCTGTACTATATATACTATATATATATATATATATATATATAATACTATATATAAATATAGTTAATATTATATATATATATATATATATATAGTATATATATATATATATATATATATATATATATGTATAATAGATATATATATATATATATATATATATATATATATATAATATATATAACTATACATAACTACTAGCCAAAAAGTCCGCCCTCCGGGCGGACTTTTTGGCTAGCTCCTGCGGAGGGCTATCGGTGGGCCTTCGGCCGACCACCTGTGTTGGTGGGCCGAAGGCCACCAACAAACACAGACTCTCCAGATAGCCCCTTCTAGCTTTCCTGAAATCATGGATGTAGAAATGTATGTATTAACGCCAACCTATTCACATCACCCCCAACCCATTCACTCACCCATTACCCATCACCCCCACCCATTCACTCACCCATTACCCACCACCCCCCACCCATTCACTCACCCATTATCCATCACCACACACTCATTTACTCACCCATTACCCATCACCCCCCATCTATTCCCTCACCCATCACCCATCACTCCCCACCCATTCACTCACCCATCACCCCACACCCATTACCCATTACCCCACCCATTCACTCACCCATCAGACTCTCCAGATAGCCCCTTCTAGCTTTCCTGAAATCATGGATGAGAAATGTATGTATTAACGCCAAAACCTATTCACATCACCCCCAACCATTCACTCACCCATTACCCATCACCCCCCACCCATTCACTCACCATTACCCCCCACCCCCACCCATTCCACTCACCCAGTATCCATCACCACACACGTCATTCACTCACCCATTACCCATCACCCCCATCTATTCCCTCACCCATCATCCATCACTCCCCACCCATCACTCACCATCACCCCACCACCCATTACCATCACCCCACCCATCACTCACCCATCAGACTCTCCAGATAGCCCCTTCTAGCTTTCTGAAATCATGGATGTAATATGTATGTATTAACGCCAACCTATTCACATCACCCCAACCCATTCACTCACCCATTACCCATCAACCCCCACCCCGTAACTCACCCATACCCACCACCCCCACCATTCACTCACCCATTATCCATCACCCACCACCCATTCACTCACCCCTTACCCATCACCCCCCATCTATTCCCTCACCCATCACCCATTACCCCCCACCCATTCACTCACCATCACCACACCCATTACCATCACCCCACCCATTCACTCACCCATTACCCATCACCCCACCCATTCACTCACCCATTACCCATCACCTACATCAAGGTTTCCTCAATTCTCGCAACCCATTATTTTTTCACAATTCTCGCTAATAGGCTGCTAAAAAAGAAAGAAAAAAAAGTGATCGGATCATCTCATAAATGGGCTTAAAACCTACCCCTGCTCGAGCCGGTTCCAAAACTCTGCCATATGAGGGGATTCCGCCACAGGGGGCGGCACCTGGAGCGGACACACACACACACAGACACACACACTTTCGCTTATTTATTATAAATAAAAAAACTTTAACTTTTTATAAATAACTATATATACACTATATAACATATAAACT
>JACEEZ010011946.1:0-15813 GCA_016584305.1 Chionoecetes opilio | reverse complement strand
TAAAACACTTGAAAAAACGGTGTTTTTGAAGATTAAAATTGATACCTAAATATTAATGAAAAATTCCTTTTTTAGCTCATAAAATTGTAAAATATAAGTTGTGTAAAAGTGCTGAATATGTAAAATTCGACATTATTAGGCATTTCAAAAATACATTAAAATTCTTGAAAAAAACATTGTGTTAAGATTAAAATTGATATCTAAATTTCATGAAAAATACATATTTTAGCTATTAATTTTGTATTAAAATAGTTGTAGCAAATATAAAAAGCATTAGCTTACAGATATATGAAAGATACTTCAATTGTAGAAAAAAACCAACTCTTCCACTGATAACTAGCTAAAAATCATTGAAAACACTACATTTTATGGGTTTATAGCAATATGATAAGTAAAACTACGTATTATACAATAACGCTACAGTTTACAAGAAACTATGCAAAACGCTTGCAATTATCCCGTTATATCACCAATAAATAAACCTCTTACTATTCTATTAATAGCTTAGTGTAATGTAAGTTAACTATAGGTGCATATTATTCTAAAAAGAGGATTTTGTACTTCACTTTGTAGGAAACAGCTATATATCACTGATAACTAGATAAAATTATTGAAAAACACTACATTTTACGGGTTTTATAGCAATATAATAAGTAAAACTAACTGTATATATTACAATAACCGTACAGTTAGAGAAGAAACTATGAAAAACGCTTGCAAATATACGTTTATGTCCAAAAAATAACCCTATCTCTTTCCTATTTATTAGCTTAATGTAATGTAAGCTACTTTTGAGGTGCAAATTAATTCTAAAAGAGGATTTTACACTTCAATTTGTAGGAAAACCGCTTGTTTCAACCGATAAAATAGCCTAAGATTATTGAAAAAACTACATTTTATTGGGTTATAGCAATATGCTAAGTAAAAACTACTTGTATATATACAAAAACGCTCAGTTTACAATATGATAAGTAAAAAAATTACTGTATATAATACAATAACGCTACAGTTTACAAGAAACTATGAAAAACGCTTGCAATATACCGTTATATCACATAAAACCTCCTACTAGCTATAGCTATTTAAAGTAGCTTAATGTGATGTAGCTACTTATAGGTGCAAATTATTCTAAAAAGAGGATGTATACTTCAATTTGTAGGAAAAACAGCTATATATCGCCGATAAACTAGCTAAAATCATTGAAATTATTACATTTTATGGGTTATAGCAATATAATAAGTAAATCTACTTGTATATATACAATAACGCTACAGTTTAGAATAAACTATGAAAAAACGCCTGCAATTATACCGTTTATATCACAATAAATAAACTCTTTACTCTTTATTAATAGCTTAAGTAATGTAAGCTACTATAGGTGCAAAATTGTTCTAAAAAGAGGATTTATACTTCAATTTGTAGGAAAAAGCTATATATCACCGATAAAAGCTAATATCATTGAAAACAACTACATTTTATGGCGTTTATAGCAATATAGATAAGTAAAACTACTTGTATTATACAATAAACGCTACAGTTTACAAGAAAACTATGAAAAACGGCTTGCAATATACCGTTATATCACAATAAATACCCTATTACTCTTCTATTTATTAGCTTAGTAATGTAAGCTACTTATAGGTCCAAATTATTTTAAAAAAAGGATTGTATACTTTCAATTGTAGGGAATACAGCTATATATCACCAATAACTAGCTAAAACCATTGAAAAGAACACATTTTGTGGGTATAAGCATACATAAGGTATTTCTTCTATTAGGATATAACACTACAATTAAGAAGAAACATATTGTGTGAAAAAACACGTATAATAGACCAATTGTATCACAATATCGAGTCTCAAACTCCTATTATAAGCTTACAGTAGTTTAAAAAATAGCAATTTATAACTATGAAAATACTATAAATTCAAACATTTGAATTTCTCTACTAATCTTCTATCTCTATTTCTTCTAAAAGGGCGAATAATAGTCAATTTCGACATTTTTTAGCCTTTCAAAAATACATTAAAACACTTGAAAAAAGGTTGTTTTTAGGAATAAAAATTGATACATAAATTACATGAAAAATACATAATTTTAAGCTCATAATATTGTAAAATATAGTTGTGTAAAAGTGCTGAATAATGTCAACTTTCGCATTTTTAGGATTTCAAAAAATACATTAAAACACTTTTGAAAAAACGTTGTTTTTAAGATTAAAATTGGATCATAAAATTTTTGAAAAATACATATTTTTAGCATTCATTTTGTAAAATATAGTTGCAGCAAATATAAAAAAGCTATTTAGCTTACAGATGTAAAGAAATATACTTCAATTTAGAAAAAAACAACTCTTCCAATGATACTAGCTAAAATCATTGAAAACATACATTTTTTGGGTTTTATAGCACTATGATAAGTAAAAGTACTTGTATATATACAATAACGCTACAGTTTACAAGAAACTATGAAAAACGCTAGCAAAACAACGTATAGCACAATAAATAACCTCTTATCTTATTAATAGCTTAATGTAAATGTAAGTACTTATAGGTGCCAAATTATGGACTAAAAAAGAAGGATTTTATACTTCAATTTGTAGGAAAAACACGCTGTCTAATCACCGATAAATAGCTAAGATATTGGAAAAACACTTACATTTTATGGGTTTAGAGCAATATGATAAGTAAAACTAATGGATATATATCACAAAACGCTACAGTTTACAAGAATATGAAAAATGCTTGCAATATACCGTAGATCACAATAACTAACCTCTGACTCTTCTATTTATTAGCTTAATGTAATGTAAGCTACTTATAGGTGCACACATTTATTCTAAAAGAGGATTTTACACTTCAATTTGTAGGAAGACAGCTGTATATCACCGATAAATAGCTAAGATATTGAAAACACTACATTTTATGGGTTTAAGCAAATATGATAAGTAAAACTAGTGGATATATACATAAAAAAACGGCTACAGTTTACAAGAACTATGAAAAACGCTTGCAATATACCGCTTATTCACAATAAATAACCTCTTATTCTCTATTTACCTAGCTTAATGTAAATGTAAGCTACTTATAGTGCCAAATTATTCAAAAAAAGGATTTTATATTCCAATTTGAGGAAAAACAGCTATATATCACGTAACTAGCTCAATCATGAAAACACACATTTTATGGTTTATAGCAATATAATAAAGTAAAACTACTTGTTATATATACAATAACGCTACAGTTTACAAGAAACTATGAAAAATGTTGCAATATACCTACTATCACATAAATAACCTCTTACTCTTCTATGTATAGGTTAATGTAAATTTAAGCTACTTATAAGTGCAAATTATCTAAAAAAAGATGGTTTCTACAATTTGTAAGGAAAACAGCTTTATATCACCGATAACTAGCCTAAAATCATTGAAAAGAACACATTTTGTGGGTATAAAGCAATTATCAAAGGTACTTCCTCTATTACTGATATAACACTACGTATAAAACTATGAAATACGTATAATTACATTGTATCACAATGTAGAGTCTCAATTCCTATTTATAATGCTTACAGTAGTTTAACTAGCAATTTCTAACGAAAACAACTATAATTTTCCCACTTTTGAATTTCTCTATCAAAAAGAGCTTGAATAATTTCATTTTCGATCATTTTTTTAGCCCTTCCAAAAGACATTAAAACACCTTACAAAACTTGTTTTTAAGAATAAATTGATGATAGCATAACATTACATAAAAAATACATATTTTAAGCTCATAATATTGTAAATTTAGTTGTGTAAGTGCTGATAATGTTCCCATTTCGCCCTTTTTAGCTTTCAAAAATACATTAAAACACTTAAAAAAACGTTGGTTTTTAAGATTAATTGATACCTAAATTTCATTAAAAATTCATATTTTTAGCTCCTAACATGTGTAAAATATAGTGTGTAAAAGTGCTGAATATGTATATTTCGACATTATTTAGCTTTCAAAAATACAATTAAAATCTTGAAAAAACATTGTTTTTAGATTAAAATTGATATCTAAATTTCATGAAAAAATACTTATTTTTAGCTATTACTTGTAAATATAGTTTGTAGCAAATATAAAAGCTATTTAGCTACAGATATAAGCAATATACTTTCAATTTGTAGAAAAAAACAATCTTCACTGATACTAGCTAAATCATTGAAAACACTACATTTAATGGTTTTATAGGCAATATGATAAGTAAAACTTACTACTTGTATATATACATAACGCTACAGTTTACAAGACCTATAAAAAAACGATGCAATATACGTTATATCACAATAAATAACCTCTTACTCTTCTATTTATATAGCTTACATGTCTGTAAAAAAAGCCTACTTATAGGTGCATATTATTCTAAAAAAGAGGATTTTGTACTTCAATTTGTAGGAAAACACTATATCTCACTGTAAATAGCTAAGTCATTGAAAACACTACATTTTTATGTTTATAGCAATTAGTAAATAGTAAACTAGCATGTTATATATCAAGAACGCTACAGTTTAGAAAAACTATGAAAAACGCTTGCAATATCCGCGTTATATCCTAATAAATACCTCTTACTCTTCTATTTATTAGCTAATGTATGTAATCTATTTATAGGTGCAAATTTATTCTAAAAAGAGTATTTTACACTTCAATTTGTCGGAAAAACAGCGTATAGTCACCGATAAATAGCTACGATCATTGAAACCTACTTTCATGGTGTATAGCAATGATAGTCGAACTACTTGTATATAACAAAAACGCTACAGTTTACAAGAAACTATGAAAAACGCTTGCAATATCCGTTTATCACAATAAATACCTCTTACTCTCTATTTAATAGCTTAATGTAATGTAAGCTACTTATAGTATGTCAAATTATTCTTAAAAAGAGGATTTTTAAATACTTCCATTTGTAGGAAAACAGCCATATATCACTGATACCTAGCTCACAAATCCATTTGAAATTATTATACTTTTATATGGTTTATAGCTATATTCTAAGTAAAAATACTTGTATATTTTTCAATAACGCCACAGTTTAGAAGAAACTATTAAAACGCCTGCAATATACCGTTATATCACAATAAATAACCTCTTACTCTTCTATTTTAGCTTAATGTAATGTAAGCTACTAATAGGTGCAAATTTGTTCTAAAAGAGGATTTTTATACTCCAATTTGTAGGAAAATAGCTATATATCACCGTTAAATATCTAATATCATTGAAACACTACATTTTATGGGTTTATAGCAATAGGATAAGTAAACTACTGTATATATACAATAACGCTACAGTTTTTACAAGAAACATGAAAAACGCTTGCAATATACCGTTATATCACAATAATACCCTCTACTCTTCTATTTATTAGCTTTAATGTACAGTAAGCTACTGATAGGTCCATTATTCTAAAAATGATTGTATACTTTCATTTTGTAGGCAATACAGCTATATAATCCCCAATACTAGCTAAAACCATTGAATAACACGATTTTGGGTATAAACATTATCATAAATGTATATTCATTCTATATGATATAACACGTACAATTAAGACGAAACTATGAAAACCGTATATATACAATTGTATCACAATATCGATTCTCAAACTCCTATTATAAGCTTACAGTAGTTTAAAATCAGCAATTTTCTAACGAAACAACTGTAAGTCACATTTTGAATTTCTCTATCTAATCTCTATCTCTATTTCTTTTCTAAAGGGCTGAATATGTCCAATTTTCGACATTTTTTAGCCCGTCAAAAAATCATTAAACACTTGAAAAACGTTGTTTTTAAAGATAAAATTGATACCATAAATTACATGAAAAATACATATTTTAGCTCATAATATTGTAAATATGTTTTTTTGTGTAAAAGTGCTGAATTAATGTCAAATCCGACGTTTTTTAGGCTTTCAAAAATAACACTAAAACTCTTGAAAAAACGTTGTTTTTAGATTAAATTGATACCGTATTTTTTATGAATAAATACATATTTTTATGCTATTAATTTTGTAAAATATAGTTTGCAGCAATATAAAGCTATTAGCTACGATATCCAGAAATATACTTCAATTTGTAGAAAAAAAACCAACTCTTCACTGATAACTAGCTAAATCATTGAAAACACTACATTTTATGGGTTTAATAGCAATATGAAAGTAAACCTACTTGTATATATACCATAACGCTACGTTTTAACAAGAAACTATGAAACGCTTGCAATATACCGTTCATCACAATAAATAACCTCTTACTCTTCTATTTCATAAGCTTAATGTAATGTAAGCTACTATAGTGCATATTTTGCTAAAAAAGGATTTTGTACTTCAAATTTGTAGGAAAACGCTCTATTCACTGATAACTAGCTAAAATCATTGAAACACTACCTTTTAACGGTTTTATAGCAATATCATAAGTAACACTACCTTATATATATACATAACGCTCAGTTTAGAAGAAACTATGAAAAACGCGTGCAATAATCCGTTATATCACAATACATACTCTTACTCCCTTCTATTAATAGCTTATGTAATGTAAGCTACTTATGGTGCAAATTCTTCAAGAAAGAGATTTTATACTTCAATTTGTAGGAAAACAGCTAGATTCACTGATAACTAGCTACAATCATTGAAAAACACTACATTTTATGGGTTTATAGCAATTAATAAGTAAACTACTTTTATCTATACATAAAGCTACAGTTTTACAAGAACTATGAAAAACGGTTGCATATACCGTTATATCACATTAAACAACCTCTTACCTCTTCTATTTATTAGCTTCATTTTTATGTAATTGTAAGCTACTATAAGTGCAAATTATTCTAAAACGGATGTTTTTACTTCAATTTGTAGGAAAACCGCTATTATCACCGATACTAGCTAAAATCATTGAAAATGAACACATTTTGTGGTATAAAGACATTATCCGAAGTAAAATCTTCTATTAAGATATCACACTACAATTAAGAAGAAACTATGAAAACACGTATAATATACAATTGGTATCACAATATGATCTCAAACTCTTATTATAACTTACAGTAGTTTAATATGGCAATTTCTAACGCAAACAACTATATTCACATTTTTGAAATTTTCTATCTAAAAAGAGCTGAATAAATGTCAATTTTCGACATTTTTTCGCCTTCAAATACATTAAAACACTTGAAAAAACGTTTTGTTTTTAGATAAAATTGATCATAATTACATGAAAATACATAGTTTCAGCTCATAATATTGTAAATATTAGTGTGTAAAAGTTCTGATCAAGTCAGACATTTTCGAATTTTTAGCCTTCAAACATACATTAAAACACTGAAAAAACGTTGTTTTTAAGATTAAATTGATACCAATTTACAAGGAAAATTCATATTTTTTAGCTTCATACATTGTAACTATAGTTGTTAAAGTGCTGAATAATGTAAATTTCGACATTATTTAGTCATTTCAAAATACATTAAAATGTCTTGAAAAACATTGTTTTTACGATTAAAATTGATATCTAAATTTCATGAAAAAAATACATATTTTTTTAGCTATTACTTTTGTAAAATAGTTTGTAGCAAATATAACAAGTCCATTTAGCTACAGATATAATGAAATATACTTCAATTTGTAGAAAAAACCCTCTTCACTGTAACTATCTAAAATCATGAAAACCGACATTTTATGGGTTTATAGCAAATGATAGAGTACAACTACACTTTTATAATATACAATAACGCTACAGTTTACAAGAAACTATTAAAACGCTGCAAGTACCGTTTATATCACAATAATACCTCTTACTCTTCTATTTATAGCTTAGTGGTAAATGTAAGTTACTTTATAGGTGCATATTATTCTAAAAAAGGTTTTTACTTCAATGTTGTAGGAAACAGCTATATATCACTGATCACTAGCTAAAATCATTGAAAACCACTACATTTTACGGGTTATAGCATATAATAAGTAAACTAACTGTATATATACAATAACGCTACGCAGTTTTGAAGAACTATGAAAAACGCTTGCATACAACCGTTATAATCCCAATAATACCCTCTTACTCTTCTATTTATTGGCTTAATGTAATGTAAGCTACTTTTAGGTGTCCAATTATTCTAAAAAGAGGATTTTACCTTCAATTTGTAGGAAAACATCTGTTATCACCGATAATAGTCTAAGATCATTGAAAACCTACATTTATGGGTTTTTATAGGCAATATGATAAAGTAAAACTACTTGTATAATACAAAAACGCTACAGTTTACAATATGATAAGTAAACTTACTTGTATATATAACATAACGCTACAGTTTTACAAGAAACTATGAAACGCTTGCAATATACCGTTATATCACAATAAATAACCTCCGACCGCTATAGCTTAATATCTTAATGTAATGTAAGCTACTTATAGGTGCAAATTATTCTAAAACGAGGATTTTATACTTCAATTTGTAGGAAACAGCTATATATCACCGATCTACTAAAACATTGAAATTAGTTCATTTTATGGGTTTATAGCAATATAATAAGTAAACTACTTGTATATATCAATAACGCTTACAGTTTTAGAAGAACTATGAAAAACGCGCCTGCAATATACGTTATAAATCACAATAATAACCTTTACTCTTCTATTTAATTTAAGCTTAATGTAATGTACGCTACTATAGGTTGCAAATTGGCTAAAAGAGGATTTTAACATCAATTTGTAGGAATAGCTATATATCACCTATAAATAGCTATTCATTGAAAACACTACATTGTTATGGGGTATAGCAATATGATAAGTAAAACTCTTTGTATATATACATACGCTCAGTTTCAAGAACTATGAAAAACGCTTGCAATAATACCGTTATATCTCACATAAATACCTCTACTCTTCTATTTATTAGCTTAATGTAATGTAAGCTACTTATAGGTCCAAATTATTCTAAAAAAGGATTGTATACTTCAATTTGTAGGAAATACGCTATATATCACCAAACTAGCTAAACCATTGGGGAAAGAACCCATTTTGTGTATAAAGCATTATCAAAGGTATATTCCTTCTATTAGTGATATAACACTACAATTAAGAGAAACTATGAAAACACGTCATATGTACAATTGTATCACAATCTAGAGTCTCAAACTCCTATTATAAGCTTACAGTAGTTTAAAATAGCAATTTCTAACAAAAACAACTATAATTCCCACATTTTGAATTTCCTCTATCTATATCTCTATCTCTATTTTCTTCTAAGGTCTGATAATGTCATTTTCCGACATTTTTTAGCACTTTCACAATACCTTAACACTTGAAAACGTTGTTTTTAGGAATAAATTGATACATAATTACAATGAAAAATACATATTGTAGCTCTAATATTGTAAAATATAGGTTGTGTAAAGTGCTGAATAATGTCAATTTCGACATTTTTAGGCTTTCCAAAATACATAAAACACTTGAAAAACGTTGTTTTTAAGATTAAAATTGATACATAACCTTTTTGAAAAATACAATTTTTAGCAATTAATTTTGTAAAATATAGTTGCAGCAAATTTAAAAAGCTATTTAGCTACAGATATAAAGAAATATACTTCAAATTTCTAGAAAACAACTCTTCACTTGATCTAGCTAAAATCAGTGAAAACACTAATTTTTAGGGTTTATAGCTATGATAAGTAAAAAGTAACTTGGTATATATACAATACGCTACAGTTTACACGAAACTATGAAGTACGCTAGGCAATATACCGTTATATCACAATAAATAAACCTCTTACTCTTTTATTTAATAGCTTATGTAATGTAAGCTACTTATAGGTGGCCAAATTATCTAAAACAGATGATTTTATACTTCAATTTGTAGGAAACGCTGATAATCACGATAAAAAATTAGCTACAGATCCTTGAAAACCTACATTTTATGGTTTTAAAGCAATATGATAAGTAAACTACTTGTTTTTTTAAAAAAATATAATACAAAAAACGCTACGGTTTACAAGAACTATGAAATGCTTGCAATTACCGTTATATCACAATCAATACTCTGACTCTTTCTATTATTAGCTAATTGTATGTAAAGCTATTTTATAGGGTGCAAATTATTCTAAAAAGAGGATTTACACTTCAATTTGTAGGAAAACGCTGTATACACCGATAATAGCTAAGATCATTGAAAACCTACATTTTATGGGTTTATAGCAATATGATCAAGTAAACTACTTGTCTATATACAAAACGCACAGTTTACAAGAACTATGAAAACGCTTGCAATATAACGTTATATCACCACTAAAAACATCTTATTCTTCTATTTATAGCTTTAATGTAATGTACGCTACTTATATGTGCAAATATTCAAAAAGAAGGATTTTTATACTTCATTTGTAGTAGAAAACAGCGTATATTCACTGTAACTAGCTAAATCATTGAAGTATGACATTTATGGGTTTATTTAGCTATATATAAGTAAAAATCCTTGTATATTTTCATAACGCTACAGTTTTTAGAAGAAAACTATGAAAAACGCCTGCAATATACCGTTATATCACAATAAATAACCTCTTACTCTTCTATTTAATAGCTTAATGTAATGTAAGCTACTAATAGGTGCAAATTGTTATAAAAAGAGGATTTTGTACTTCAATTTGTAGGAAAACAGCTATATATCACTGATAACTAGCTAAAATCATTGAAAACACTACATTTTACGGGTTTATAGCAATATAATAAGTAAAACTAACTGTATATATACAATAACGCTACAGTTTAGAAGAAACTATGAAAAACGCTTGCAATATACCGTTATATCACAATAAATAACCTCTTACTCTTCTATTTATTAGCTTAATGTAATGTAAGCTACTTTTAGGTGCAAATTATTCTAAAAAGAGGATTTTACACTTCAATTTGTAGGAAAACAGCTGTATATCACCGATAAATAGCTAAGATCATTGAAAACACTACATTTTATGGGTTTATAGCAATATGATAAATAAAACTACTTGTATATATACAAAAACGCTACAGTTTACAATATGATAAGTAAAACTACTTGTATATATACAATAACGCTACAGTTTACAAGAAACTATGAAAAACGCTTGCAATATACCGTTATATCACAATAAATAACCTCCTACTAGCTATAGCTATTTAATAGCTTAATGTAATGTAAGCTACTTATAGGTGCAAATTATTCTAAAAAGAGGATTTTATACTTCAATTTGTAGGAAAACAGCTATATATCACCGATAACTAGCTAAAATCATTGAAATTATTACATTTTATGGGTTTATAGCAATATAATAAGTAAAACTACTTGTATATATACAATAACGCTACAGTTTAGAAGAAACTATGAAAAACGCCTGCAATATACCGTTATATCACAATAAATAACCTCTTACTCTTCTATTTAATAGCTTAATGTAATGTAAGCTACTAATAGGTGCAAATTGTTCTAAAAAGAGGATTTTATACTTCAATTTGTAGGAAAATAGCTATATATCACCGATAAATAGCTAATATCATTGAAAACACTACATTTTATGGGTTTATAGCAATATGATAAGTAAAACTACTTGTATATATACAATAACGCTACAGTTTACAAGAAACTATGAAAAACGCTTGCAATATACCGTTATATCACAATAAATACCCTCTTACTCTTCTATTTATTAGCTTAATGTAATGTAAGCTACTTATAGGTCCAAATTATTCTAAAAAAAAGGATTGTATACTTCAATTTGTAGGAATACAGCTATATATCACCAATAACTAGCTAAAACCATTGAAAAGAACACATTTTGGGGTATAAAGCATGACATAAGTATATTCCTTTATTAGTGATCTAACAATACGATTAAGAAGAAATTATGAAAAACACGTAGAATATACAATTGTATCACAATATAGAGTCTCAAAACTCTTATATAAGCTACAGTAGTTAAAATAGCAATTTCTAACTAAAACAACTATATTCTACATTTTGAATTTCTCTATCTAATCTCTATCTCTATTTCTTCTAAAAGGGCTGAATAATGTCAATTTTTAACCTTTTTTAGCCTTTCAAAAATACATTAAAAAACACTTGAAAAAACGTTGTTTTTAGGAATAAATTGATACATAAATTACATGAAAAATACATATTTTAAGCTTCAAATATTGTAAAATATAGTGGTGTAAAAGGCTGAATAATGTCAAATTTCGACATTTTTAGGCTTTCAAAAATACAGTAAAACACTTGAAAAACCGTTGTTGTTCAGATTAAAATTGATACATAAATTTTATGAAAAATACATATTTTTAGCAATTATTGCTAAAATATAGTTGCAGCAAATATAAAAAAGCATTTAGCTCCAGATATAAAGAAATATACTTCAATTCTAGAAAAACAACTCTTCAGCAAGTTCAACAACTAGCTAAAATCATTTGAAAACACTACATTTTTTGGTTTATAGCAAATATGATAAGTAAAAGTACTTTTTAGTATATATACAATAAACGCTACAGTTTGACAAAGAAACTATGAAAAACGCTAGGCAATATACCGTTATATCACAATAAATAACCTCTACTCTTTTATTTAATGCTTAATGTAATGTAATGCTACTTATAGGTGCAAATTATGCTAAAAAAGAGGATTTTATACTTCAATTTGTAGGAAAACAGCTGTAATATCACCGATAAATAGCTAGGATCCTTGAAAACACTACATTTTATGGGGTTTAGAGCAATATTTATAAGTAAAAAACTACTTGTATATATACCAAAAACGCTAACAGTTTAAAGAAAACTATGAAAAAATGCTTGAAATATACCGTTATATCACAATAAAAACCTCTGACTCTTCTTATTTTTAGCTTAATGTAATGTAGCTACTTATGGGTGCAAATTATTCTAAAAAGAGGATTTTTTACACTTCAATTTGTAGGAAAACAGCTGTATATCACCGATAAATAGCTAAGATCATAAAACACTACATTTATGGGTTATAGCAATATGATAAGTTAAACTTACCTTGTATAATACAAAAACGCTACAGTTTACAAGAAACTATGAAAAAACGCTTGCCAATTTATACCGTTATATAACAATAAATAACCCTCTTATTCTTCTATTTAATAGCTAATGTAATGTAAGCTACTTCATAGGTGCAAATTATTCAAGAAGAGGAGTTTATACTTCAATTTGTAGGAAAACAGCTATCTATCACCTGATAACTAGCTAAAATCATTGAAACACTACATTTATGGGTTTATCGCAATATAATAAAGTAAAAAAATACTTGTATAATACAATAACGCTACAGTTTCAAGAAAACTATGAAAAAATGGTGCAATATACCGTTATATCACAATAAATAACCTCTTACTCTTTATTGATTAGGTTAATGTAATGTAAGCAACTTATAAGTGCAAATTTTCTAAAAAAAGGGATGTTCACTTCAATTTGTAGGGGAAAACAGCTATATATCACCGATACCTAGCTAAATCATTGAAAAGAACACATTTTGGGGTATAAAGCATTTATATAAGGTAATTACTTCTATTAAATGATATAACACTACAATTAAGAAGAAACTAGAAAAAATACGTATAATATTACAATTGTATCACAATGTAGAGTCTCAAACTCTATTATAAGCTACAGTAGTTTAAAATAGCAATTTCTAACAAAAACAACATAATTCCACATTTTGAATTTCCTATCAAAAAAAGAGCTGAATAATGTCATTTTTTCGACATTTTTTGCACTCAAAAATACATTAAAACACTTGAAAAAACATTGTTTTTAAGCATAAAATTGATACATAAATTTACATAAAAAATACATATTTTAAGACTCATAATATTGTAAATTATAGTGTGTAAAAGTGCTGAATAATGTCAAATTTCGACATTGTTTAGGCTTTCACAAATACATTAAAAAACACTGAAAAAAACGTTGTTTTTAAGATTAAAATGATACCTAAAATTTCATTAAAAAAATTCATATTTTTAGATCATAACATTGTAAAAATATATGTGTAAAAGTGCTGAATAAGGTATTATTTAGACATTATTTAGCATTTCAAAAATACATTAATTCTTGAAAAAAACATTGTATTTAAGATAAAACTGATATCTAATTTCATTGAAAAATACATTATTTTTTTTTTTTATCTATAATTTTGTAAAACTATAGTTGTAGGCAAATATAAAAAGTTATTTAGCTTACAGATATAAAAAAATATACTTCATAATTTGTAGAAAAAAACCACTCTTCACGATGACTAGCTAAAATCATTGAAAACACTACATTTTATGGGTTGATAGCAATTATGATAAGTAAAAACTACTTATATATACAATAAAACGCTACAGTTACACAAGAAACTATTAAAAAACGCATGCAATTACGTTATATCAAATAAAAACCCTCCCCTACTCTTCTATTAATAGCTTAATGTAAGTAAGCTACTTATAGGTGCATAGTATTCTAAAAAGAGGATTTTGTACTTCAATTTTTAGGAAAACAGTTATATCACTGATAAATAGCTAGATCATTGAAAACTCACTACATTTTATGGTTTATAGCAATATAATAAGTAAAACTACCGTATATATACAATACCGTACAGTTAAAGAAACTATGAAAAACGCCTGCAATATACCCGTTATATTCCACAATAAATAACCTCTTACTCTTCCGTATTATTAGATTAATTAATGTAAGCTAGTTATAGGTGCACAATTATTCTAAAAAGAGGATTTTACACTTCAATTTGCAGGAAAAAGCTGTATAATCCCCACGATAAATAGAAAAGATATTGAAAAACATACATTTTATGGGTTTATAGCAATCTGATAAGTAAAAAACTTACTGGTAATATACAAAAAACGATAAAGTTTACGAGAAACTATGAATTACGCTTGCATTATACCGTTATATCACAATAAAAAACATCTTACTCTTCTATTGAAGAGCTTAAGGTAATGTAAGCTACTTATCGGTGCAAATTATCTAAAAGGAGGATTTTATACTTCAATTTGTAGGAAAACAGCTATATATCACTGATAACTCAGCAAAATCATTGAAATTATTACATTTTATGGGTTATAGAACTAAATAATAAGATAAAAATCTTGTATATTTCAATATCGCTGGGGGGGGGGGGGGGGGTGCTACAGTTTAGAAGAAACTACGAAAAAACGCCTGCAATATACCGTTATATCACAATAAATAACTCTTAATCTGCTAATTTAATAGCTTATGTAAGTCAGCTACTAATAGGTGCAAATTGTTCTAAAAAGAGGATTTTTCTACCTCAATTTTTGTAGGAAAAATAGCTATATACACCGATAAACTAGCTAATATTCATTGACAACACTACATTTTAGGGTTATAGCAATATGATTAAAGAAAACTACTGTATATTACAATAAGCTACAGTTTACAAGAAAACTATGAAAAACGCTTTGCAATATACCGTTATATCACAATAAATACCCCTCTTACTCTTCTATTTATTAGCTTAATGTAAAGTAAGGTTACTTATGGTCCAAATTATTCTAAAAAGGATTGTAAACTTCAATTTGTAGCAATACAGCTATATATCACCAAATAACTAGCTACAAACCATTGAAAAGAACACATTTTGTGGGTATAAAAGCATGTATCATAGGGTATAGTCCTTCTATTAATGAGATAACACTACAATTAAGAAGAAACTATGAAAAACACGTATAATATACAATTGGATCACAATATAGAGTCTCAAACTCCATATGATAAGCTTACAGTAGTTTAAAATAGCAAA
>JACEEZ010011945.1:0-20000 GCA_016584305.1 Chionoecetes opilio | reverse complement strand
TGATTACTTTCTACAAAACTATCAACTACTTGAAAGGGAAAAACAGTTGGAAAATGAAACCAGGGCTTAAAGAGGATAGGAGCGGGAAATTTTCATAGTGCAGAATGTTTGGATATGAAAAATACAAACTACAACTACCACTCCCCACAAAAACAAAATTGGTCCGTGGGACTAGATACGAATTCGCATTTATCAATACCCATTACTTTACTTTGCGCGTAAAGTTTTTTTTGAAGTAGTTTTGTGCTGGCTCCGCCCAACTTTTGCTGGTAACCTTTTTCCACCGATCAAGACTTTTAAAACTTTTGGAAATTTTTTTTTGGGAGATGGGTTTGGATGCAACTTTAAACCTTTTTTATTTTTAAAACCCTTTATTCTTTTTGGCACTTGGTGAAAGCTCGAATGGGTTTTTCGATTAAGACATAAAAACCCTTTTTGGATTTTAAAAGGCGGGTTTTCTATAAAAGTCCCCACGGATTCTACAAACCTTTTTAAAAGGAAAAAGCAATTAAGTTCCGCGGGTTCTCTCTAAGATGAATTCGCCAGAGAGGGAAATTTGGGTTTGGGTTGCTTTTTTTTGGCATGTTTAAAATTTTGGCTTGATTTTTTTTCCCGAAACGGGCGACCAGAATTAAACGGCATTTTCCCAAAAAGTGGGGGCAAACCAAGGACGTGTATAAGGTTCTTTATTTGGGAAAATTTTTATTTTCCCCCCCCAAAGTTACTTTTAAAAAAGCCCAAAATATTTTTGTTTTTTTATGGCAGCTAGGCAATGCGGGACTGCTTTTCAGATCATTATGTGATGACACTAAACCTTTTTCCCTGCGGATTTCATTTAACGTTTTATTTTGCATTTGAAGTTATATTTGAGGTTATCGGGGGTTTTGCATATTTAATAAAATGGGAAATTGTTTTAATAGCCATTTATCACCCCAACCCTGATGTTGTCGAGATCTTTTGGATGAGTTCGCAGTTTTCTCTAGAATGCTTTCCCGCTAATTTGGTTCATCTGCAAATTTCGGATTTTAGATACAAGCCCGCAGCCAGATGGGTGAAAATATCAGATAAAGAGTGGGACCCAAGACCAAGCCCTGGGCACCCCAAATAGTAAATCAAAACCAATCGGGTTTCCCTGCCATTTTTTTACTACTCGTTGTTTAGGTTTTGAAACCCAAAATCCCCAACCCATAAAACAAAGCTCCCTTTAAGCCAGGGCCCCCTTGGGTTGGTCAACAGTCGTTAGGGGGAAAACTTTTTACAAAGGGCTTTTAAAAAATCAAGGTATATTACACCAAAGGGAAATTTTTTAAACCCGCCCCCCGGGTTTGAAAAAAAATGACTTTAAAAAAAAATCCAGAAAGGTTTTGTTAAGCAGGATCCTTTTTCAAAATCCATGCGGGGGGAGTTATTTAATTTGGGGTTTTTTTTATAAAGAAAAAAAAGACACTATTTTTATCCCGAAATATTTTCCAAAATATTTTGGACAACAGGGGACTTTAGAAAATTTGGGCGAAAATTTAAATTTGCTAGGCTCAAAACCCCCTTTTCTTGAAATTTCGGGTAACATTAGCAAATTTCCCACAACTGGAAAAAATTTTTGTAACCTTAGGAGTTAAAAATTTAATTTTTAAAGGGGGAGCGAAATTTTGGACTGTGACATTCGCGAAGTAGTCCCCCCCGGCGATGTTTCTTCCCCCCCCCAGGGGGTTTTTGCTGGGTAAAAATTTTTCAGAAAAATACTTGATATTTGTCTCTGTTTTTCTCCAAACCCGGGTCTATCCTTTCGATTTCCGGGCCCATACGGGTTTACGGTTTGGTAATGGATTTTCGTGTTTTTTAAATTTAAATACCGCTTTAAAGTTTTTATTGAGTACAAAGGGGGGGGCCCCCCCTTTTTTTCTTTATTCAATTTCTTAAGGGATATTTTTATTATTTTTCAGGGGGCCCCTTACTTTTTTTGACGTTTTTTTACTTCAAAAGTTTTTAAAAGGGAACCCTTTCGGGTTTTTTTGGGAAAAATTCCTCGGCAATTTTTTTTTCAAAATACGTTTTTTAGATTTAAATTTAGTTTTTGCGGGCGACTTTTTAGGCTTTGTATTCCCAGAATCGCAGTATGCATTGATCGTTGTAAATTTTAATCCGCCCCCCGGCTTTTCCCAATTTGATTTTTTGGATTCATTAACCCAACGGGTCCTTTTTTTATTTTATTCAAACGGTTTTTTTCCCAGGGGAAAACCATTTTTTTCCAACCACCGAGGGGGGTTTATTTTTTGAATAAAATTACACATTTTTTCGGCTTTAATTACCTTTAGTGGGTTTCAATCCATTAAATTTGCTTAGTCCCCTGTGATCTTCTTTGAAATCTGTTTTATTATAATTTGGGATAAAAACCCAAATTTTCTGTGATGCCCTACATTGCAATTTATCCCAAAAAGGATTAGCCTGCGATCACTTTTTTCCCAAAAATTTTAACCTATATCGCAGTAAAATCAGATCAAGGGCCGGTAGTAAAAAATTAAAATCTAGGTTTACTTTTTACCCCTTTTTGGGGGCTCACGGATCACCTTTTTTAAAATTATACTTCTTTCCCCCAATTTTAAAAGCAATGGGTTTCCCTTTCTTATCAGCAGAATATTTTTCCATTTTTATATGAGGGGGGTTTAAAAAATCCCCACAAAAATTTGGGATCGTTTAAAATTGTTAAAAATGATTTAAAAAAAGGCTTTACAAGGGAGAGGAGGAAAAGGGAAATGAGGGGTCTTGATTTCCCCCCCCAGACGCAAAAAAAACCCTCCCCTTCATCTCCTCCTCTTTCCCTCCCCTTTCCTCCCCCTCCTCCTCAACTTCCTTTCCCCCTCCCCCTTCTCCTTCAACCCAGCATTGTCGTTTTGGGGGGGGTTTAGGAAAAAGGAGGGGGAAAGGGGGGGGGGAAGAGGAAGGAGGGGAGAGGAAGAGGAGGAGGAGGAGGGGGGAATAGGAGGGGTTATGGGGGGGGCAGGAAATCCAATTTATCCCACACCCCAGGTTAAAAAAAAAAAAAAAAAATTAAGCTGGATGTGTTTGTTATCGCTGCAATTTTGTTTCTCTTTTACGGATGTGCATTAAAAGATTGACTCTGTCCCTCAATATCCTCTTCTCTCTCTCTTTTCTCTCTCTCTTTTTTCTTTTTTTTCCTTTCTCTCCCTTCTCTCTCTCTCTCTCTCTCTCTCCTCCTCTCCCTCTTCCCTTCTCTCTCTCTCCTCTCTCTCTCTCTCTCTCCTCTCCTCTTCTCTATCGTCTTCCTCTCTCTCCTCCCTCTCTAAAGGGTCTTTCCCCTTGTTTAATTTTGAAAACTGTACTGTTATTTTATGGGGGGAGGAAGGGGGGAAAAGGTTTCATTGTTTATTTTTATATTTTTTTTTTGAGGGGGGTTGTAATTTTTTTGGGAAGTGGGGGTTTTAAAAATTTTTTGTTAGTCAATGATGTTAAATTATAAAATTAAAAAGCTGAAACAAAATAATTAATTATATCATCATTATAGCTTTCTTCTATTGTTATGCTTATAAATTTAAAAAATAAACTGCTACTATACTAACTCTACAACTACTATAAAAAACTATATTAACTACTACTAGTTAACCAAAGGGAAAATAGAAAAAAAAAAAAAAAAACTGGAAAACTAGGGGGGGTAAAAAAACTAAACTATATTATCAATAACTAACACTACATTAAACTCATATAGTAAATTTTTTTTTAAACTAACCAAAGAAGGTTGGGTTTTCCAAATTGGGGAAAGAAAAGGAGGAGAGAGGAGGAGAGGAAGGAGAGGGGAGGGGGCGGGAATGGAAGGGGGAGAGGAGGAAGGGAGGAATTAATTTGTTCAGGTAAGCCTGAACTAAATTTTATGGTCCCAGCAAAGTTTTTCCCACATCCTCCCTTCCTCCTTCCCTCTATCCTCCCTTTGGGGCTTTTTTTCCTTCCCTTCCCCCTCTCTTTCCCTCTCTCTTCTTTTCTCTCTCTCTCTCTCTCTCTCTCTCTCTCTTCTCTCCCCTCTCTCTCGTCTTTTCCTCTCTCCCCTCTTCTCCTCTCTCTCTACCTTCCTCTCTCTCTCTCTCCTCTCTCTCTCTCTTCTCTCTTCTCTCTCTTCTCTTCTCTCTCCTCTCCTTTTGGTTTCCTTCTGCTTCCTTTCGTTATCTCCCTTTATCTTTTTTAACTCATTTTCCCACTCCTCCCATTCTCTTTTCCCTTCATTATCTCTTCCCTTTTTTCCTCAGTTTCCCTTTCTCCATCCCCTTCTCCTTCACTTTCTTTCTCTCTCCCTATCTTTCTCCTCTCATTTTCCCTCTATCTCCTCCCCTTTTTCCCTCAGTTCCCTTTTTTTATTCCATTTTTTCCTTACTTCTTCTTTCTCTCCCTTCCCTTTCCCCTTCCCTTCCCTTTCCCCACAAGGGAGGAATGAGTGATGAATGAGGAGGATTAGGAAGGAAGGAAGAAAGAAGGGAAGGAGTGTTGAGGGACTTGAAGGAGGAATGAAGGAAAGAAGGAAGGTGTTGAGAAAAGGAATGATTAGGAAGGAAGGAAGGAAGGAGTGCTGAGGGAAGGGAAGATTAGAAGGAAGGAATACAGGGAAGGAATTCCTATCATATTTTTATGTCTTGTAGTAAGTTTTGTCTAATTTGTGGTTTTTAAGGAATATCTGGAAGTATCACGTCATTGTGAATTGTCTGAAATAGGGACTTCTAATCATTGTAACTGAAAACTGACTCCATATTCGTGTTCAGAATGCCCAAAAACTTCTAGATTTTTTTTTTAAGCAGATCAATTTTTCAAAAAATATTGCAAATTTGCAAGGGGCCTTGATTTTTTTTTAAATCACGTTTTTTTCAATAACTAAAAAAACTATGGTAGATAAGTGCAACATGAATAGAGAAGTAAATGTGAAGTAGATCAAGGGCTATCATTAGACGTAAAACAAAAAATATTAATTGGTAAATAACCGAGAAAATAGCATATGCGTACATTTATACAAAATATCAATTTTCTCGACAACCATGAGTGTTTTGACAAACCGATTACTGCATCATGTAGAACATCTCAAGATGAACCTTTGTTACTTCGATAAGGTTTCTTCTACGACTCATAGTTTTCCGACAAAATAACAAAAAACCTGATCGTCAGTCAATTTTGGAATGTTTTTGAGCAGCCAGAAATATTAATATTAATATATTATTATTATATTATATTAATATTATTATATTATATTATTATATATATTATTATTATATTATTATTGTTTGGAGTTAAAAGGGCATCAATAATGCAAGTACTATTTAATTGTGTTTCTTAGAAATTGTATTTCAATTCGCTTGTTCAGCCTTGGCGGAGGTATGCGCTCTCGGAGTCAATGCTGGTTCTACTCTGGCTGCTGTTGGGGAGGAGGGGGAAGGGTGGAGGGTAGGGCCCCTAGGTAGGTAGAGTAGGAGGGGGGAGAGGGGGGAGGGTAGGGCCCCTAGGTAGGTAGAATAGGAGGGGGGAGAGGGGGGAGAGTAGGGCCCTAGGTAGGTAGAGTAGGAGGGGGGAGGGGGAAGGGTAGTGGAGCCGCGGTGCTTGGAGTTAGCATCTTGGAACCTGTTTTCGAACTCTAATACAATGTATTACTAAAAAAAGTTCCTTAATACCGGAGAGGTCCGTGTTGTGATGCATTGGGTATAAGTACCTGACTACTGCAAGGTGAGCCTGGAGTTGCTGTGGATGGACCGTCTCAACTCCAACCTGTTGAGGATTTTTTAAAAAAGATCCTTAATATTGCGAGGGTGCATGTTTGACAGAATTTGAGAGAAAGTAAGTCTATTGACTACCCTGAATCCAAACACTTGTGTGGATCACCAGAGTCAAGCAATGAACACCTTGACCTCCATGGCAGAGTGTTGTGAGAGGGAAGACTAGGCTATGCACAGTATGCAGGACTCGTGGGCCGCGATGGGTGTCTGGGAGGAAGAGATGGAGGATCTCGAGGAGCAAGTGGGGAGCCAGCCTCTGGTGCTGCCTGTGTAGGACCTTTGCGACCTCCCGGTGACGGAGAGGCTCGGCGAAGGCTCCTACGGCTGCGTGGATCGCGTCTGCTTCAAGGGCCGAGACGTGATCAGGAAGCGCGCGAAGGGCGGCAACAACCCCGCGTGCTCCATGTGGGAGACGTGCGTGACCCTGGCGCTGGAGGGTGCGGGGGGCGCGCCGCGCATCCACGCCCTGAGCTCTGGCTACGCTTCTGTCCTGGTCATGGACTACGCCGGCGTGCCCTTGTACCGCTACTGCCAAGCCAGGTGCAGCGTGGGCACGTTCCTGCGCGTGGTGGCGGGCGTGGCGCAGCGCCTGGCACAGATGCATCTCAAGGGCTTTGTCCACAACGACATCAAGCTGGACAACGTCACGGTGAGCGGCGCATCCTCCAGCCCTGACGTCCACCTCATAGACTTCGGCCTCGCCACCAGGCTCGGGGACAGCTTCTACTTCGAACTGTTTGACCAACCTCGCGGCCTCGAGGAGCAGCAGTTCGCCACCTTCAGGTCGCCGGAGCTGAAGACCGGGCAGCCGCTGCAGTCGTCCAGCGACGTGTTCAGCGTGGGGGTGTTGGTGCAGCAGGTGTGCAGCTGGTCGGGACACCCGCTGCTGACGCCCCTGCTGACGCCCCTAGTGGAGGCGTGCACGCTGGAGTAGCCCGAGCACAGGCCTTCCCTGAGCACGGTGGAGGTGGAGACCCTGCTGTCCAGCCTGATGGAGGAGCAGCTGAAGGAGATGCTGTTTGTGGAGGAGTGAGCGGTGACGCAAAACCCGGCCAGGGTCGCAGCCTCTCTCTCCTGAAGCCTTCCTGCCTTACTGTCTTGCTTTGTTTTACTTGATTACTTAAATACTAATACTTAATTAGGCAAAATTTTATGTGAAGAATGTAAGTTTGTCTTTGATAGCTAATGATCATTTCAGCTAATTTTTTTTTAAATAAAAAACAATAATAAAATATAAATATTTCATTAACAGTAAAATTAGATGTATTGTTGTTAAGTGAAGAATTACAAAGTTACGTTCTTTGAAGATTTTGTTTGAAAACTTATTAATGCTGAAAACTGACTCCATATTCGTGTTCAGCATGCCCGAAAACTGCTAGAAACAATTTTTTAAGCAGAGATATTTTTCTAAAAATATTGCAAATTTTGCAAGGGGTATTGATTGAAGGGCCTTGATTTTTTTTTAAATCACGTTTTTTTCAATATATAAAACTCTATGGTAGATAAGTGCAACATGAATGGAGAAGTAAATATGAAGTAGATCAAGGGCTATCAATGAGCGTAAAGCAAAAAATATTAATTGGAAAATAACCGAGAAAATAGCATATTCGTACATTTATACAAAATATCAATTTTCTCGACAACCATGAGATGTTTTGACAAACCGATTATCATGTAGAACACCTCAAGATGAACCTTTGTTACCTCGATTAGGTTTCTTCTAAGACTCATAGTTTTGCGGCAAAATAACAAAAAATCTGATCGCCGTCAACTTTGGAATGTTTTTGAGCAGCCAGAAATCCGAAAATATTTTTTTCGATAGATAATTGGAAATGCCGGGGATACAATTGTAGATCCATCCATTTACCATCACTTTTGATGGGTAAGTGTTGCTGTGTGAGAAGCAAGTTATGAGCTGAACGCGTTATAGTAAATATAAAATATATTTACTGTACTATGGTTTACTGTACTACAAAAGCACATGTGTACATCCATATAGTTTTGTGCAATTACATATGTCCCAAAAGAGGGAGTACATACCCTACAACCTTCCCCACTTCAGTATAGCTTCTCACAACACGCAAGGAACAAGGAACCCCCACCACCCACCCACCCACACCCACACCCACACCCACCCACACCCACCCACACACCCACACACACACACACACACACAACACACACCACACCACACACACACAACACACACACACACAACACACACTCTCTCTCTCCTCAGGCGTAGAAATACAGAGACTAATGCCGCCTCTTTCTCTTCTTTCTCTTCCTCCTCTTACTCTTCACAAACTTTCACCAATTCTAACTTTTACCTCCTCCTCAAACTGTATATATGTGAAGAAAAAAATCGTCAGAATATCTTAAAACAGGAAATGGACGATTATCAGAAATAGATAAATCAATGAAAAAAAAATAGCTGCATATATAGGTAGGTAAATTTCGAAGGAAGTAAATTCTGCACGACTAGAAAATAGAAACAAAATAAAAAACTGTTAAAAAAGGAAAGTTCGTAAATTGGAACGATTTTCGCGACAAACAAATTTACGGTTTTAAGATACGAGAAAATGGAACTCGGGGGGGGGGGGGGGAAGAGAGAGAGGAGAGAGAGGAGAGAGAGAGAGAGAGAGAGAGAGAGAGAGAGAGAGAGAGAAGAGAGAGAGAGAGAGAGAGAGAGAGAGAGAGGAGAGCGAGAGAGAGAGAGAGAGAGAGAGAGAGATAGAGGAGAGAGAGAGAGAGAGAGAGAGAGGACCTACATTTTTTTCTCTGTTTGCCAACAAAGCCCTGCAGAAACCTTGTTAAGTTACATAAAGAAACTTAAATCTCCGAGACACTTAAGGGGTAATGGCCTCTTTTCTGCAAGTTAAATGCATGAGAGAGGAGGAGCAGGGGAGAAGGAGGAGGAACACAACAAAAGACCAGAGGGGAGGAAAAAACCGAAAAAAGGTGGAAGAGTAGAGGAGGAGGGGGGCGAAGAGGAAGAAGATCATAAAATACCAACATGACAGGATGAAAGAGTGTAAGAAAATGTGAATGAAGAAGACAAGAGAAAGAGAAAATGCAATAAAAGGATACAAAGGAAGAGCAGACAGCAACAGCCTACTGGCCAACGGAGGTATCTGTGTGATACTTTCATACCACTAATAGTTTCTACGTGTTAGAGGTAAAAGAATAATAAAGTGAAGGCTCTCTCCCACAACTACCTCGGCGAGGCACGGCATGAAAAAAGTGAGAAAAAAACACCACACACGATATAAAAACTACATGACTTTTACATGGAATGGCAATATAGAAAAGGATGAAGGAGAGGCATACTCAAACTACGGCTAACGCTACAAAAGAACGGTTACGTAGGGCTGAAGTAATCGAGTTGGCAGTTGTTTCAAGTATTTATCTAGTTCTGTTCTTAAGGCCTCAACCTATTAATGTAACAATTATCGAAGCCATGGAACATTATAACCAGTTATATTAAGTCTCCTCGCAGCCTACGTTTGACAAACTGAACAAGTTAAGTTCCTTCAATCGCTCTTTGTATGGCTTGTTTCGCAAGGCGGAATCATGTTAGAACTTTTGTCTTGTACTCTCTCCAGTTTGATATATATTTTCTATAGTAGGTGACAGAACTGGAACGCAATTTTCAAGATGAGGACGTACGATAGCATTGAAAAGTGTCGAATGACTTTTTCATGACTTATATGTCGAGAGTTCTTCCTATGCAAACCAGTTAATTGTTAGCCCTCTTACAACTCTTCTGAACAATGTTTACTGGCTTGAGGTCGTTGCTTATATAATCCCAATCTTTTCTTCGGTCACATTGGAAGTTCATGTCCGTGCCTTGAGTCTTTAATTTGATCGTTATTACTTCAATATGCAAACCTTACACTTATCGGTATTAAATTCATCTGACACTTCTTTTGCCTAACTAACTAAGCGATCAAGGCAGATTGCATTGCATCTTATCGGCATTGGATTACTTATTCGTTATTAGTATCGTCCGCAACTTTGTATCTTCAGGTAGGCCTTCGTCAATATCGTGTACATAGATTAAGAACAGTACAAGACCTAGTTACAGATCCTGCAGTACACCACTTAAAACATTTGCCAGCTAGATGCTTTTCCATTTATTACGACGCGGCTTGCTTCTCTCAGAGAGCCAGTCTTCAAGCCTATTTAGATATTTCCAGTATGCGGCGACTTTAATTCTTAAGTAACGCTTATGGGAGACTTTGTCAAACGCTTTTTGAAAGTCAAGATAAATCACAATCTCTGCTTCGTCTCTCGAACGTGCTGTCGTACATATTAAAAAACTAGCAATTTGTGAGGCAAGACGGCTGTATTATGAAAGAGCCGTGCTGGCAGTTTTTAATTAGATTATTTCTTCTAAGAATTTTACAATTGTCTCGTAGTATTTATTTCATAATTTAAGGACAACGGATGTGAGGCTGATCGGTCTGTAGTTGCTCGGTTGTGTCAATCACTTTTTTCTGTATTGGAGTAACATTTGCAAGTTTCCATGCAGGGGACTTTGCGGAATTTAGGGATTTGTTAAAAAGTTTGAAAAGTTGTTTGCAATCTGGTGCTTCGCTTCCTTTAAGTAATGTCCAGACCATTTTCATCATCCTGTATTTGATGTAGTAGATTATAGCCATTTCGAGTGTAGTCAAATATGTTGTCACTTTCTTGCATCCGTCAGCGCGTCTTTGAATAATCCGAATCAAAATCTGTAAAGTTTCCCGAGCTTCGAAAAACGCTCATTGGCAACTGGCAGACGATGTGCCACGGCTTCGGTGACGTAGCAAAAGGAGGCTCCTCTTCCCGCGCTGCTGTGTGTGTGGTAGTAGTGTTTGTGTGTGTGTGTAGTAGTGTTTGTGTGTGTGTGATTGTTGTAGTATGTTGTGTGTGTGTGTGTGTTGTGTGTGTTGTGTGTGTGTGTTTGCTTAGTGGTGTTGTGTGTGTTTGTGTGTTGTGTGTGTGTGTGTGTGTATGTGTGTAAGTAGTGTGTGTGTGTGTGTGTGTGTAGTGTTTGTGTGTGTTGTAGTAGTGTGTTGTGGTGTGTTTAGTAGTGTTTGTGTGTATGTAGTAGTGTTTTGTGTGTGTAGTAGTGTTTGTGTGTGTTTTGTTTGTGTAGTAGTGTTTGTGTGTGTGTCGTAGTGGTTTGTGTGTGTGTGTGTGTGGTAGGTGTTTGTGTGTGTGTGTAGTAGTGTTTGTGTGTGTGTGTTGTGTAGTAGTGTTTGTGTGTGTGTGTGTGGGTAGTGTTTGTGTGTGTGTGTTTGTGTTTGTGTGTGTGCGTAGTAGTGTTTGTGTGTGTAGTGTGTGTGTAGTCGTGTTTGTGTGTGTGTGGTTGGTAGTAGTGTTTGTGTGTGTGTGTGTGTGTGTGTGTGTGTGTGTGTTATGTGTGGTGTGTGTGTGTGTTGTGTTTTGTGTGTGTGGTGTGTGTGTGTGTTGTGTGTGTGTCGTGTGTGTGTAGTAATGTTTGTGTGTGTGTGTGTGTAGTAGTGTTTGTGTTTGTGTGTGTGCGTAGTAGTGTTTGTGTGTGTGTGTGTGTGTGTGCGTAGTAGTGTGTATGCGTGTGTAGTAGTGCTTGTGTGTGTGTGTAGTAGTGTTTGTGTGTGTGTAGTAGTGTTTGTGTGTGTAGTAGTTTGTGTTGTGTGGTGTGTGTGTGTGTGTAGTAGTGTTTGTGTTGTGGTGTGTGTAGTAGTGTTTGTGTGTGTGTGTGTAGTAGTGTTTGTGTGTGTGTGTGTAGTAGTGTTTGTGTGTGTGTGTGTAGTAGTGTTTGTGTGTGTAGTAGTGTTTCTGTGTGTGTAGTAGTGTTTGTGTGTGTGTGTAGAAGTGTTTGTGTGTGTAGTAGTGTTGAACCTCAGCAGGCTCCGCTAACACCTGTTCATCCACCTCGTCCTCTGGCTCAAACATATAGGGTTGGGCTCCCATCACAATCTGGTTCGTTTTCCTCATATACGCGAGCAGCGTCATTTAGTTCGGTCTCAGATTAAGCATCGTACTCTAGATCTATCACAGCGACAGATTCACTGTCTGACACCGAAGTACAATCGCTCATCATAGCATTTGCCGACAGGTCTCACAGAGGCAGACGAGTGTTGTTTACATTGGAGCGTCCCTTTTCTGACGTCATCAATAACATGCGTAGCCCTGTTGGAGGAAAGAAAATGTTTTTCGCGCGCTTTTTACAAAAGTCATGTTTTTACGGAAATAAGGCCTGGAAATCAATTATTTTTGGTGGATTAGGTGTTTTGAATGTACATGCAACATAATTAGGCAAAAAACATTTGGGTCTGGACGATTACTTTAAAACTCGCGGTGCAATACAGTCTGGCCCGGGGGATTTGTTAACTTTAAGTTTATCTATTGCTTTTATTATTGTGTCCTCAAGGAATTCGCAATTGATCATTGGAATTATGTTACTTTTATCGCAGCCCACTTCTGCTAGTCCATTTATATCTTCAACTGTAAAAGCAGAAGCAAAGTAATCATTTAATACTTCAGCTATCTCGATTTCAGTATTAGTAAGAATACCGTTTTCAAGGGAAAGTTGACCTATGTTCGCTGTGATAACTTTCTTCTTGCGCACGTAACTGAATAATTCTTTGGGGTTTGATTTACTGATACGTGCAATATATAATTCAAGATCTTCTTTACCTTCTTTATCACTTTTTCGTATCGTGTTGGTAGTCTTTCGAACTCTTTTTGCGAAAAAAAATGAGGATGAAGAGGAGGGGGCGGAGTCAAGAGGAGAGGGAAGGAGAGAAAGGTGAACGGAGAAAAAGGGGGGAGGGCCAAGTTGTTTACCTTGCATATAGATGGTGGATGGAAGTGATTGCCCCCCTTTATGCTTTATTGCTTTGAGTTGTTAATTCAGAGGGCTCCACAATTTCTGGCTTATATGCTGCCACCCACGGACCCACAATGACGTGGGAAAAAAAGGCTGTATAAGATTAAGAGTAAATATTTTAGAACTAATGGGTGTAAAGATAACTGTTATCTTTTCCTTGATATATTCAGTTTTACAGATAAACCCGGTAATTACTTCTCACTCCTTCCTTACATAATCATGAAACATATTTCTCCACTTAATACTATGCTTAAATGCAATCACATCGACACGTGCTAGTATTAGTACTGACCCGAAACGTAATCATAAGTACCTCTCTACATCTAAATCATTTCCGTCTCTGAAAGTTGTTTCGAGTCAGAATTCACATGTCCACACAATTCGCCGCATAAGACCTAATCCTTAAGCTGTAATCCTGATGTGCACTTAAAAGCGTTTCACAGGTGTTTCCTCCCCGCTCACCCAGCTGTCTCCTCCACAGCTACCATGGGAACCTATGAATAACGCCTTCATTATTCCTCATGTTATCACAGATAACACTGTGGAAACAATTTGAAGAAAAAAAAATTGTTGAGTTAAGATTTTGAGCTTATTTATACTAAGAATTGGCTGCTGATTCCCAAATCTGTAGTCCAGTATTTTTTTTCTAGCACGATCAATTTTTTTCTCCACAGCTTACTCCTCCAGATACGCAAATTTCCACACTTGTGAGCTGTAGTAAAACTTGCAGCTCCTTACGATTTGATACTCATCGAGATCTATGTGGCACCTTGTTTTGTGCAGTTACAATGTGAGACAGTGCGGTGAGAGGGTGTGGCAGCTCCCATAGTTCAGTTAAAAAAACTATCAATATTTCAAACAGACAGCTAGGATAGTAGGAATTAGTAGGAATTTGTAATGGCTTTTCTCTTAACTTGTAACAACTACCATTGTAATTTCTATTTCCGTTTTATGCTTCTTTTTTTTTTCAAAAGCCCTTGTAACTATTCCCTTAGGTTTTATTTACATAGGTATATATTTTCTTTTGTTTCAGATCATGTCTGCTCCCTGCTACGTCTCGTTCGTAAATGCCTAAACAACCCTGACCGTCCTTCTGCTATATTGTGGTGTTTCACCATTCCAAGTCAGAGGGCAAGCATCAGCGTAGTTGTCAAACAACATATTTCGCATATTTAAAAAGTGAAACTCGGTGATCAAGACAAGCTATGGGCCCCTCGCAAAGTGTGCAAGCGTGTGTCGAGAGATTACGGCATTTGGACACAAGGAACACGTGAAAAAGTTGGCATTTGGTATCCCCATGGTTTTGGCGGGAGCAAAAAGATCATTCCACAGACTGTTACTTTTTGTTTTAGTGAAAACATCAGGATTTACAATAAATTTAAAAGTAAAATAGATATCTAATCTACCGTCAGCTATAATACCAATGCCGTCTTCAGCTGAAATTCCAGTGCCAGTTTTCGACACTACCTACTCTAGAAGATCTGAGTCCATGTTGAAGACTCGCGTGCAGCATGATGCAGATTTTGGACATTCAAGAGGATTCAGTTGCCGTAGGGGATTTGCTCACACGAGTTGAATGATTTAGCACGTGATTGGGCCTATCCAAAAAAGCTTCAGAAATACTAGCATCATACTGAACGAGAAAAACTCTTGAACAAGGAGTGAAGGTATCATACTTTCGAACCAGAGAAAGACATTTCTGCAGTACTTTTCGAGTGCCAGCGTTTTTGGTGTTTTGCATAACATTCCTGTTTTACTGAAGGAATTAGGGCTTTCAATCTACAATCCAAATGAATGGCGATTGTTTATTTGATAGCTTCAAAGCGGAGCTTGAAGTGTGTCCTTCTACACAATGGCAATTTGTTTGGCGCAGTCCCTATTGGCATGTCGTCTGTCCTTCGTGAGAATATGAGATGTAAAGAAGTCATTGAGTTATTGCAATATGACAAAGGACAATTGGATCATCTGTGTTGACCTTAAAATGGTGTCCTTACTTCTTGGTCAAAGTGGATACACAAAGTATCCTGCTTTCTCTGTATGTGGGATAGCAAGCCGAGAGAAGCATTGGGTTCAGACGAATTGGCCCTCCGAGATCTGATCTTAACATGTAGATCCTAACATTGACATGAGCCACTTGTTGCCGTAAGACAATAATATTCCCACCTCTGCACATAAAACTAATGTCGCATGAAACAATTTGTAAAGAGCATTGTCACTGATGGCGAATGTTTGAGAGTACATCATCTATTGGCATTTCCTGGACTGTCATTTGAAAAATTACGGCCGGTGTGTTTGATGGTCTAGCAAATTCGACAGCTCATCAAGATGAACATTTCAACCGTAACTATTTCAGACTTCTTGAAAAGAATGCTTGGCTTATCATTCAAGACGTCGTCAAGAACTTTTTGGAAATACACGTGTCAAGTCAATTACACAGAAATTGTTCAGAAACTATTGAGAGCTACAAGCGCTTGGTGCAACATGAGTATTAAAGTACATTTTTTGCATAGGGCCATCTTGCCAACTTTCCAGGAAATCTTGGTGCTGCTAGTGAACGAGCAAGTGAAGATTTCACCAAGATTTTGAAGGTTAGAAAACGTTACAGGGTAGAGGGATGTGCATATGATGGCTGACTATTGTTGGAGCATCAAACGCGATAGTCCTCAAGTTGAAACACTCCAGACAAAGCTACAAACGTAAATTTTTACCTTAACCTGCATACAATTATAGCCTTATCCTTTCTAAAACATGATAATGCTAAATAAACTCATGCCTATTTCTTTCATTTTCATTGTATGTTAACATTTGCAACTTTTTATAAAATAAGCACTGTTATGTTATGTACAGTATTTTTCATATTTTTAAGAAAACGAAAATCCTACAGTTCAAAAACTTGACGTGATAGAGAAAAACTGAGATCAGTTTTGGATTCAGCACCCAAAAATTACTTAATAACAAGTGTCAGCCCAATCAACAAAAATTGTTCCCCAGTTTTATATTTCATGTAAAGAATGAACCTCCCCCTTTATGGTACGACAATTTAGGAATGTCTTATAGCCTGGAATGGCATTTCAGCTAATAAATGTTTATCTTTTGTGTTAAAACCCAACTCTCAGTGATACTAACGATATCTGGCGTTTCGGCAACGTAGCTCTTAGTTCTTTTACGCTTTAAAATAATGCTTCTGGCATTTGTATATAGTAATTTAAGTTCTTTAATAGTTTTAGTAACCTTGCGTGAGGTTTACCGGCAGGGTGTCTGAGGTCCACGTACCAGGGCGTTTGATTAAGTTACTTTGATTAGTATTTGGGGAAAAACGGAACGTGACCTAGCGTGCTGGGGGGTTTAAGAAAGGGGTTAAGGTGAGCTGCTACTGCCGTTCAGTCGTCGTTTTTTGGGGTTAAGAAGACACTTTATCATTTAGCAGACGTCCTAATCGTGCATGGCCAACGGGGCTGGGGGGTGGAGTCCGTATCCCCAAACAGGATGGAATCCTCAACCAGGAGGGGATCCTCGTAGAAATATCCCAGAATTTTGCGAAGTCTACAATTTCCTGTCCCACAAAGAGCCCTTAGCCGGTTATTTGCGCTAAAACGCTTATCGTAAAAGCTTTGGGCCCAAAACCCCTAGTCTGGGGAGAATTCCTGAAAATAATGATATGATTAGTTTTAGTCTTGAATTTCCGGATCAGTTCCTGTAACTTGTCCAGTATTTTTTCAGATCGCTACTGTACACGTCGTTGGTTTCCGCATGAATGACAAGAGAGTGTTACGTTAGTGTTCTTGGGACGTCATCGCAGGCTGCAGTGATGTCTTTCGAGTCTGGCACCTGGAAACAAAAAGCGCTTCCTTTGTCACTTGTAACCCTACCACAAAAACTCCCCCAAAGCTGTCCTCGGAGAATTGAATCCCGATCAATTGGTCTCGTGTACGTCTTCTTTCATTTCGCCAAAAACCCTGAAATTTGTTGAAGGTTGTGATCTTTAAAGGGGGCGCTTAACTGCTGTTGATCGTCGCGATCCTCGCCTTACTGGAACGAAGGGAGCAGGTGAAGGAGAAGACGAAGGAGCGGGGGGGGGGGAGGAGGAGGTGGTGTGTAGAGGACTGGAAGAGGAGGGAGGGGAGGAAGAAGGGGGGGGGAAAAGAGGGATAGGAAGGCGAGGGATGAGGAGGAGGAGGAGGAGGGGAGGGGGGAGGAGGAATACAAAGGAATACAAAGGGGAAACACAAACAGCAACAGACCGATAGGCCTTACAAGGCTGTTTGCTTTAACTACACTACACTAACTAGATAATAAGAGAGAAAGGATAGGAAGTAGAAGGCCCTCCCCACCCACCCATCCTCCAGCCGAAGCTGGCCGGAAAAGAAGTGATACCATGCAAATAGAAAAACTGCATGGAATTTGTGAGGGGGGAAAGTTGAAAGCTGTAATTATGGCTAACTAATACTAGTTTGTGTGGGTAGGTTTAGTGCTTGATAGATAGGTCATGTTATGTGTTTTTTGTAATGGTGTGAACACAGTGTGGAGGTTCATAGGGTGGTGCGGCAGCCTTGCCTGGCGCTTTCTTGGGAGGCAGCAGTCAATCAGGCCCCCAGCTCGTTCAATCCACTGCGGATTGTGTACTTTCCATGTAGGACGCCGTAATTTCAATGCCTCCTCCCAGCAGTGACCCCTGGTACCTTAAATCCCGATGGTGGTCACTAACTGTCAGAACCTAACTGAACCACAGCCCGTCACAGGTCGAGGTAGTAGTGGTAACCGTTAACTCGGGGCTATCGTGTGTGTTATGAGGTCTAATGTAGTTTTGGTGTAGGCTAGTGTGGAATTTTCAGGGGTGGTGCGGCAGCCTCTGGCGCTTTCTTGGGAGGCAGCAGTCATCGGGCCCCCAAAGCTCGTTTCAATACACTGCGGTAGTGCACTTTCCAAGTAGGACGCCGTGCACTTCAATGCCCCTGCAGCAGTGACCCTGGTATATAAATCCCGATGGTGGTCACTAACTGACAGGGCCTTACTGAACCACAGTCCGTCACAGGTCAAAAGTTGTAGTAGTGACCGTTACTCCCGGGGCTGTCTGAGACGTGTGGGAAGGGTGGTAGACGCGACTCGCAATCATTTTACGCAATGGAAAAAGTTTCCAGAGGGCCCGCGAGATAAATTTATTATTCCGAGGTAACAGTTTACAACCGGGGATTTGATATGAAATATTTTTTGAGGCGATTTTTTAAAAGATTCATTGTAGTTGAGTTTCTACGTCTGACGGCAGCCCATTCCCTACATTTACAATACGGTTGTGAAGAAGTACTTTGCTTCGTTGTACAAAACCCTTCCTGCTTATTTTTAAAACCGTTGTTTCTAGATGAGCCTTTACGGTCTAGCGTGAAAAGATTTTCTGGACTACGTTCGTAAATCCATTGAAGATTTTAAAGACTTTGATGAGGTCACCTCTTATCCTTCGTTTTTTTTAGTGGGAATAAGTTAAGTTCTTTGAGCCCATTTTCGTACGATTTATCTCGCAATCTAGGATCATTTTGGTTACTCTGCGCTGTATTTTTCTAGTTATCTATGTCCTTTTTATAATAAGGTGACAGAAACTGCACACAGTATTCTAGATGGGGGCGAACAAGCGAGTTAAAAAGAGTGAGTATAACTTTTTCAGATTTGAAACTGAAAAATTCGTCCAATAAAGCCAACCAATTTATTGCAGTTTTTACACCTCTATAATTTGGTTATTCGGTTTTAGATCTTTCGAGATTATAACGCCTAAATCTTTTTTTTATCAAAACTTTTTAGCGGAAATCGTTCATCACGTAACTTTATGAGGGTTGTTATTTTCCGATACATTACGATAGATACGGATACATTACCGATGTAGTACATGACATTTGTCAAGGTTGAAATCATTTGCCATGTTTTTGACCATTCTGTTAGCGTGTTTAAGTAGTTTTGTACGAGTTGGCGCTGAGATTCTGTAGAGGCTATGTTTGTGATTTTCGTGTATCAGCAAATTTCGATACCTGCATGTGATTCCCTCGTCAATGTCATTTAGTATTTTTAAGAACAGGATAGGACCCAGAACTGATCCTGAGGAAAAACCCCTATTTTCACTGGTCCAGTCAGAAGAATTTCCCTTTATTTTACACCCTTTGTTTACGATTTGACAGGGCCAGCTTTCTATCCAATTTGAAAGATGGCCCTGTTATACCATGAGCTTTACTTTGCTAAGAGACTTATGAGGAACTTTGCGAACGCTTTTTGAAAATCGAGGTTAAACTACGTCTACTGCCCTCGTGTTGTCGTACATTTGAATACACTATTGTAAAAATCAAGAAGTTGAGAGGCATCAGCGTTTATTTCTGAATCCATGCTGCGAGTCTTTGATTATGTCATTTTCTTTAAGAACTTAAAAATTGTGTCTCTTTTGATGGATTCCATTTAAATTTTTCCCGCAACTGATGTTAAAACTGATTTGGGGGATAGGTTTCCGGGCTGCGACCTGCTTCCTTTATTAAATATGGGTGTGACATTTGCTAGTTTCCACTTGCACGGTACATTTCGGTGAGTAAAGGCTTATTAAATAAACTGGAAAGTGGTTTTATATTTCGTTCTTTGCTTCTCTTTAAAATGCTTGGGGGAAATTTGTCAGGACCAGGAGCTTTGTTAATTTTCATGTTATTTATCGCGAGCAAAAATGTTTCATTCCTGAAAGGTTAATGAGCTGAGGCAAGACCCTTGTTCTGGGTTTTCGGGATGGGTGATTTTGCGTGTTTTCCGCTGTGAAGACTGATGCAAAAAAGTTATTTAGAGTATCCGCCATAGATACTTCATTTTCTGTGTGTTTGCCATTTTCCATTCCAACGGTTTCCCATGGTTTACGTCATACTTTTTTCCTTTTAACATAGCTGTAGAATTTTTTAAGGTTGATTGCTCATTGCTCCCCCTGGAGGAGGAGGAGGAGGAGGAGGAGGAGGAGGAGGGGAAGGAGGAGGAGAAAAGAGGGGGGAGGAGGAGGTGTGGGGAGGAGGAGGAGGAGGTGTGGGAGGAGGAGGAGGGGGGTGGGGAGGAGGAGGAGGAGGGGGAGATGAGAGGGGGAGAGGGAGGAGGAGGGGGGGATGAGAAGGAGGTGTGGGAGGAGGAGAAGGAGGCGTCGGCGGAGGGGAGGGGGGGGAGGAGGAGGAGGAGGAGGAGGAGGAGGAGGAGGAGGAGGAGGAGAAGGAGGAGTAGGAGGAGGAAAAAGAGGAGGAGGAGGAGGAGAAGGGAGGAGAAGGAGGAGGAGGAGGAGGAGAAGGAGAGGGGGAGGAGGAGGAGGAGGAGGAAAGGGGGGAGGAGGAGGAGGGGAGGAGGATAAGGAAGATGAGAAGAGGGAGGAGGAGGAGAGGAGG
>JACEEZ010011943.1:0-10573 GCA_016584305.1 Chionoecetes opilio | reverse complement strand
TTTTTTACCGGAAAAAAAAAAAAATACCCCCGGTCCCTAAATAAACCCGGGTATTTCCCGGGGTAAAAAACCAGGAAAACCGGGTGCACATCCCTGTGAGTCTTTTCCCTAGAGCTCAGTGAAGCTTGTGTCTAGTATAATTAATAATATATATATATAAATATATATTATATATATATATAATATATATATTTATAATATATATAATTTATATATATAATAATATATATATATATACAGTAAAACCGATAAAAACGGACTCGATGTAACGACATGGGATAAACGGACCCCTTTTGCGTGACTTTTTTTTTTTTTTTTTTTTTTCGCATTTCGCTTATCGCCGCTCAAATTTGTAAACTCAACTTTATTGTTTTATTTTCTTTTTTTTTTGGAATGCTTGGGTTTTTAAGGATTTTTGATGTATCCCATATTAAATATAATATTAAAAGGGGGAGCCTGTGTTTTAGTGTTTAGTGGTAGAAGGTGTGTATTGTTCAAATAGTGACTTTTAGTGTTAGGGGCGGGGCCGCTGCTACGTCCCCCCTGTCCCCTCAACCCCCAAAATCACCCTTTTTTTAAAGGCGACACCAGTGTAAATGACCAAAATAGTACATGTATAAACTGCGTTCACAACCATAAATTTAAAATATGAGCATTATCTGAAAAATAAAAAATACCCTTTGGAAGCCTTAGGAATATAACTGGGTTAAAATCATATTGACAGCGATGCAGATGAATTCTTAAATATAATCCAGGAAAATTTCCCTAAGTCAAGCAATCAAGGAGCCTACTGGGAGATAATTTCTAATCTATTGCTGACAAATAGAGACGATTTATTTTACAAATGTGGAGGTCGGGGGATTTTAGAAAATAGCGACCATTATGAGACAGATTTAGTTTAAAATGGAATTTGGAAAATTAAGGGGCAATGGCATCGAAACCTAATTTCAGAAAGGGCCCAAATTTATGCGGGATTAAGAAACACCGGGGAGGTTATTAAAAAGGGGTGGGGGATGGAGGGGCAGAAAGTGCCCCGGGAAAAGGGCGTTTCAGGGGGAAGGCCCAATTATGAAGGATTAGGAAGGCACCGGGAGGTAATTGGCGGGGTCGATAGGGTAGTGAGGCGAGGCTGAGGAAAATTAGAGCGGTTAGACGGGGAAGTGAGGTCGGGGCTGGGGAGGAAATTAGGGGGTTAAAAGGGGGAAGTGAGGTGGGAGCAGGGGATTATCCCTCATTTGAAAGGAATATAATTGACGGACAGAAAAGAAATATTCCTTATGGGGAAAAAGGTCCAAAAAGGTGACCCAAAAATGGATGACCACCAATTTAAAAAACCCACTTGGGAGTAAAAAGAAACATTTTTTTAAAGGTTAAGGCGGATTGTAAACAAAGAACATAAAAACGTAGGGCGAGGACGTGAAAAATTTAAACTCGAGTTGCTAAGAACAATTATGAGTTTAAAAGTAGCAGAACAAGCGACAGGCCCCAAGGGGTTCTTCAGGTTTATAAAACAAAAAAAGGGGAATTAGTTGGGCCCTTAAGGTCGGACAAGTGAGGTCTTAAAATAGGATGAGGATATTTGGAGTCAAAATGTATTTTAAGTGTTTTTAGGGAGGGGGTACACAGACAAACCCTATAGTGAACAGTTTTTCAAGGAAAGCGAGGGGAGAAACTCAAAGATATTGTGATAACTAGGGAAAGGGGGAAGGGGGGTATAAAAAAAATGAAAACTTTTAAAATCGCCAGGCCCAATGAATTTTCCCCGGATTAAAGGAATGCAAGGAGGTTTTAGTGAGTCTTAGTGCACATTTTTAGGAAAATGGGTTAGATAGGGATGTCCATGTGGGGGAAAAGGGAAATGTTGTTCCCATTTTTAAAAGGGGGGAGACGGGGACAAAGTAAAATTATCGACCCGTAAGTCAAAAATCATGTGGGTAAATTTTTGGGAAATCTTTTATTGAAAAAAAACTTAGAGAGCACTTAGATAAACATAGTTTGATCATACTCAAACATGATTCCCAAAGGGTGGTCGTCCTCACCAATTTATTGATTTTTTTATGGGAAAGTTTATGAGAGGGGAGATAATGATAAGGAATGATATAATAATTTTGGACTTTAGAAAGGTTTGAAAAAAGTACCACACAGCGACTTTTAAAAATAAGGTTTTAGGGCTCAGGTTAATGGGAAGGTTTTTCATTGGGATCGAGTTTGGGTAGAATGCAAAAAAGGGTTAAAATTAATGGTTCCAAAATCTGAATGGGGACGGGTGACAAGTGGGTTCCACAAGGGTCTTTTTTTGGGCCCCATTATTTTTTTTGATTACATCAACGACTTGGATAGGGGGATTAGCGTGATATCGCAAGTTTGCTGAGATACAAGTTTAGGTAGGATTTTTTTTGGTAAAGGTCTGACGAAAAAATATTGCAGGGGGGACTTAGAAAACTAACGAGGGGGGATCAATGGCAGAGGAATTTTAATATTGATAAATTAGCGTTATAAATGTTTGGGTAGAAAAAACCCTGGTAATAATAAACCAAAAAGAATGTATCGCTAAAAAGATCGAAGGGGTGAAAAAAGATCTGGGTGGGGTGAGCCCAGACCTCCGCCTAGGAAACAATGTATTGAGGCCAGAAATAGAGCTAATAGAGTATTGGGGATTCTTCCAGAAGTGAAAAGTAGAAGTGGGGAAAGGGGTTTATTCTAAGCTTTATCTGGCTCTATCAGGCCTCACCTAGCTATGCATTCATTTTTGGTCCCATTTACAGGATGGATATAGTGTTGTTAGAAAAAGTGCAGAAAGGATCCCAAAAATGAAAAAAGGGATGCGTAATTTTAGTATGAGGGGAGATTGAAATTATTAAAATTCACTCACTCGAAGCCCAAAGGTAGGGCGATCGATAGAAAGTTTTTAAGTGGATAAAGGGATTTAATAAAGGGAGGTGGGAAAAGTTCTTACGGCTTTTAACCAGGAGAACAAAAAGAAGGGATTCAAGTGGAAAAGGTAGTTTTAGAAAGGAAATAGGGAAAAAACGGGTTCACAAAGGGTGGTGAATGAGTGGAAGGCCCCTCAGTAGACGGGTAGTTAGTGGGGTCATTAGGGGCTTAAAGGGATGGAAAGTTATGGGGGGGTGAAGGTGGTGTAGGTAGTTTTGGGGACGGGAACTCCCACGTGTAGCCTCGGGGCCCCTTTTGTAGCTTCCTTATTTTCTTATGTTCTTTTTAAGCCAGGGTGAATCGGCTGAGAAATTTGTTTCCCTTTTTCACTAGAGTTGAGTTTGATAGCTACACTTTGGTTGTTTTTGGATTATTTTCCTTTTTATTTACGGTGGAGGGACCAAAATTCGCTGTAGGCCCAGTCACTGTTTACCCCCCAAACATAGCTACACAGCTGGTTGTGTTTGTAATTATTCTCTTTTTTTCCCAAAATTTTTCCCGGGTTTTTTCAATTTTTTCCCCCCCTTAAAGAAAATACCCTCGCTATAAGAAAATCGGCATAACGGAAATTCCCTTCCCCCCCTTTAGTCCTTTATACGAGGTTTGACTGTATTTTTTATAATTTTTAAAGCAAGGTGTGTGTGTGTCTGTGTGTCTGGTGTGTTCCGCGAAAAGGTGCCCCCCAGTCCCCCAATCCCACATATGGCACATTTTTGGAAACCGGGGTCCCCGGGGGGCACTTTTAAGCTTACTTATAGATGATCCGATCTTTTTTTATTTTTTTTTTTTTAGTAGCCTATTAGCGAGAATTGTGAAGAAAAAAGTGGGTTGCGAGAATTGAGGAAACCTTGATGTAGGGGAGGGGGTTGGGTGAGTGAATGGGTGGGGTGAGGGGTAATGGGTGGGGGGTGAGGTGAGTGAAGGGTGGGGGGTGATGGGTTGGGGGTGATGGGTGAGGGGTGGGGGTAGGTGGTGGGTGAGGGGTAAGGGGTGAGTAAAGGGGTGTTGATGATGGGTAATGGATAGTGAAGGGGTGGGGGGGGTGATGGGTAAGGGGTGAGTGAATGGGGGGGGGGATGGTAATGGGTGGTGAGGGGGTTGGGGGGAGATGTGAGGGGTTGGCTTTAATACATCTTTTCTACACCTGATTTCAGGAAAGTTAAAAGGGGCTATCTGGAGAGTCTGTTTTGGGGGGCAAAGGCCCCAAAAAAGGGTGGTGGGCCTAAGGCCCCCAATACCCTCCGCGGGGAGCTAGCCAAAAAGCCCGCCAGGGGGCGGCTTTATGGCTAGAAACTAAAATTGACATTTAAAGTGGGGCACACCCTGTATCCTTGTGTGATACCATCTCATGCCTATTAATTTATTTGCCTTTTTCTTTTTTTCATCCTTTTGTTATTTTTAAAAAATTTTCACACAGTTTCCGCTGCTCATTTTGCTATTTAAGACTCAAAAAATGCATCCACCTTTTCCCTTGTTCATAAGAACATAAGGAATAAAAATAAGGAGCACAAGAGGCCGTGAGACCTAACGAGTATTCCTGTTATTTAATACTCCCCTACATCCAATTTCATTCCATCCAAAATTTTATCTAGCCTCCTTTTAAAGTCCCTAATGATCCGTCTAACTACCTTCTACTAGTCCTTTCCCAAATCAATTTTTACCACCTATTTGGAACCATTTTTTTCCCTATTTTTTTTTTAAACTACGCTTTTCCAGTTTGAATCCGCTACTTTTTGTTCTCCCCCTGGTTACTAGCCGTAGAATTTTTTCCTACCTCCCTTTTTTTATCCCTTTTCCCACTTAAAACTTCTTGATCACCCCTTACTCTGGTCTCTCGAGTGAGTGAAATTTAATAGTTTTCAATCTCTTCTCTAACTAAAGTTACGCATCCCTTGAATTTTTTTGGTCTCCATTTCGCCGTTTCAACAGAGGGGGGCCGAAATTTTTTTTTTTCAAATTTCCCGAATCGAATTCCGCAATTCCGACCTGCACCAGTCCGCAATCGAAATTTCCCGAAATTTTTTTCAGAGGGGCCTTTCGCAATCGCTTCCGCAAACTAATTTTGACACCTAAAATAGGGTGTCCCGGGCTTGTATTAGTAAAAACCCAAAAAATTTAATAAAGTCCAGCACTGCGCCGGGTTTCCCTTGTAAAATGAAAATGATTCCCCCAAATTTTGGGGAAAAATTGGGCAATTTTTAAAACGAATGGAAATATCTGTTTGTTTATTTAGTTTTTATTCCTACTCCAACCCCTTTTTCTTATTCCCCCCTTTCGTTTTTTGGGACGCTTCGTGTGGGGCGGGGAAGCTTCAGAGGAACTGGGTTTGCGTTGTCCTTCGTCCGGTTTTCCGAGGAAAATTTTAATGAGGGCTATTTCCTCGTTTTTGCGAGGTCGTTCGTGACCTTCAGGCACCAGCCCGCTTCTTCGCGCACTTGAAACCAAAACCGTGTTCCATGTTTTAGGACTCAGCTCAAGGGAAAATCAGTTGCTGGGCCCCTAGTAGCTTTTCAAGACCTGCATCGACCGCACTGGCAGAAGGCGGAAAGCGGCCTGTTGAATTGATTGGTGTCTTCGACTCGGGCAAGGGCAGCCTTTGGGGAGCTTTTTCTCCCCTTTGAGGTCGACGGCGTGGCATTACTGGTGTCGGAGCTTTGAAGTCGTCGTCCTCGGTTTCTTCGTTGGACATGAGGGTGTTAGAAGACTCCAAAGTCCCGTCACGATCAAAAAAGTGGATGACGAAACAGCCGCGTCCTTCTTCTTTATCTCCTCCTCCTTTGTCTCTTTTCGTGCTTTCCTCAGTCCCGCTTCGCTTCTGTCCACGCCAGCCATCGAGCAGCTCTGCCAGTCCCCCTCTGACCTCCAAATGCCCGGGGTTCCTCGGGGATCTTGCTTCCCTTTCCTTGGGAAAGCGCGTGTCGAACATGTTTCGAGCCTGTCTCTGAAGATGATCTCTTCATTTCTTCCCTCTCTGTCTTTCGTGACTTGGGTTTCGCCAAGGGGCCGTACGCCTCGTACGTTTTTTGGGTCTTTTTTTTTCACCCCGACACTCCCACTCGGAATTTCGCACGTCGCCACACTCCAAGACCTTCTCAGCGGGAGAAGCTGCTGCAGCAAAAAAAAACCCCCCTTTTTGGATCTTGTGGGGAAAAAAAAACCCTAGAGACCTCGCCTCTCGCGGAAAACTTCCCCAGAATGACGATTTGGGGCTTTCCAGTAGCCATCCCCGTCCGGAAATCGTCTTCACCGCCTCCGTTAGACCCGGGAAAACAAAGAGACCAAAACAGTTTTTTTATTTTACATTGATAAATACATACTAGGGATTAGCTACATTATTTATAGTGATGGAAAAACAAGGGGTAGGGGAGGGACACACCCAAAACGATGAAATTCACACACTAAAATAGTTGTAAAATAAAAGTAGGAGAAAAAAAACCGACCAAAAAGGGCCCACCCCAACGACACACGCGCAACTACCCCAATCTCTGACGCAGAGCAGAAAACTTAACGAAACACGGCCATAAAAAAACAGAGGAAGCTGAAAGTTTTCCCTTTTAACTTGTCCGACAGGGAAAAAGGGGGCATGTGCTGGAGTGTGTCCGAAAAGTCGGTTTTTTTGGGGCACCCCAAACCCACAATTAAAAAAAAAACCTACAATTAAAAAAAAAAAAAGTCTCTAGACTCTTAAACTCTCTAGACTCTTAAACACCTATAAAAAAATTAAACAAAAAAAAGTCTCTAGACTCTTTATTAGTGTTTAATACTATGTATTCCATTCTGTTTCTGTCTGTATTGTATTGTCCTTCACAATTAAAACTTTGCTCTTATAGTGTTTTTCTTTACTTTTCACTTCACGTCTACGGCTATAACACTAAATTAAAAAATCTACTAATCTTCCTTTCCCCCCTTCTTTTGGGTCGCATGTGGGGGTTGGCAACTAAACACACACACGGGCCCGCGTACACGTCTCTCCCAAGTTCCAGCACGCAGGACTGATGACTGTGTGCTACACTTGGCAAGTTTTGGGAGTTGGCGTGTCGTCTCCACAATATTTTTGGGGGGAACTTATGTTCACGGGGCACTTGCCACTTTGAAGGTGGTGACCCCCTCACAATTATTTTCGATTGCTTTTCCCAAAATTTTTGGGGTCCGCAACCCGCATTCTGCATTTTTTTCAGGCATCCCCTAATTGCGCTTCCGCAACGAATTACCCTTCCGCAAGTATTGGTTGCGTTTTAATTTTGCTACCGCAAGCGCATTCCCCCCATTTTTTTTGGCATCCGTATTGCCAATTCCGCAACCGAATTACCATTCCCAAGTTTTCGGAATTTCGGGCTAAAAATTGCGGAATGCCCCCCTTTGGTTCTAAAAGGCTATCCTCCTTAATATGGAGACCAAAAATGAACTGCTAGTCAAGGTGAGGGTTACTAGGCCAAAAAAAGCTTAGAATAACCTCAGACTTTACTTTTAAACACTTTGGGAAAGAAAACCTATTAGCTTTATTTCTAGCCTCAAATTTTGTTTCCTAGGTCGGAGGTCGGGGTATCCTCACTCCCCAGGTCTCCTCACCTTCTGTTTTTTCAGCGATACATTTGGGATGGGTAGCTATCTATTACCAGGTTTTTTTTTTACAGACTTTCTAACGCTGCACTTGTCAATATTAAATTTCCCTCTGCCCTCGACTTCCCATCATAAGTTTTTTTTGTATAATTTAATTTTTTAATTAAATTAAATTTATTATTTTGATCTCATAAAAGGGGGAAATAACAATGTTCACCCTTTACTGCACGCCGTCACACTAGACCATTTCGGGTCATTACCAGGCCAGGGGGGTGGGCAGGAGGCAAAACTGCCACCATCACTCACTCCCACACAGAACACCCACCACCCCCAATGCTCGGACACTGAACCACACTTGTCCACACCACACACACCACCTCAAAAGTGGATCCGCATTGACAATAAAAATCCTATCCTTCCATTTTGAAAATCCCTTCCCACAAACATCACATTTTAATTCCCCCAGGCCAAAGTTGAACATACAGTTTTCGATTTTGGGTTATTAATTGGGAAGAATTTTTTTCCCCCACTCCCCTTTGGGATTTTAATTCCGTGTATAATTCATACCAGTGGGTCAGTGGTTCTGGTGGGGGTTTGACTCTCAGTGAATCTTTTTCCCGACTCTTGGATTATAATTCCTTACCATTTGGGTCAGGGTGTCTGGTGAGCTAGACTCTTTTATGAATTTTTCCCCCCCCCCTTGGCATTCATAATTCCTTTCACCAGTGTGAATCAGGGTGTCTGGTGAGGGGAGGCTTATGAGGGGTCTTTTCCCCCACCTTGGCATTCATAAATTCCCTTTTTCCAGTGTGTTCAGGGTGGGTCTGGTGCGGGGGAGACTTTTGAGGAATCTTTTCCCCCCTTTTTTGGCTTCCCCTAAATTTCCTTTTATCAGTTTTGTCAAGGGGTGGATAGTGAGCTATATTTGTAAAGTATTTTTTTTCCCCCAATCTTGGCATTCCCTGGCCCTTATCAGTGCCTTTTCAGGAAGATCACACACTCCAGCCTGCCCACACCAGAACCTCTCTCCTGTGTGTTGTGGCCACTTCTGCTGCTGCTTTTTTTCTTGCAGCCCCTCCCCTGCAACCCCCTTTTGACAGGCCCTGTTGTCTTTGTAAGGGCCCCCAAGATCCTGGGCTCAAAAAGTTTCCCAAGGATGCCTCAGCACTTTGTTTAAAAAGAAGGATCGGAGTGGGGACGCACCAAGGATTCGTCAAAGCACTAGGCAGTTCCCCCCGTGAGACCAAGCACAGCACACAAGTCACCTGAAACATGAGGTGTTTCTATAAGGCTCTGGGGGGGAGTTCGTTAATGGCTCTTTAGACATTTTCCCCAAATTTTTTTGTTATATATGTCAAGGCCGTCAAAAAATTTGGGTAAAACTTCCAATAGGGTACAGTTTTTCCTCAAGCCCGTTTAAAAATTTTTGGTCGAGCGTCCAGAATCGAAATTGACGACATTGGTGTTTCATGCAAAAAACCACCATCAGGTCCCACAAGTTATTCATTGCGATTAATTCTCAAACCTTTGATATACAATAAAAACATTTATGATATTTAGACAATAAAAACCCCGGGTTTTCCCCCTGCGAAATAGCTAAAATGTTTGTGTTTTAGTCCAAAAAACGTTCGAGTTTGAAAATGCCTCTATGTTTGAAGGCCCCCCACAAGTCAATATTATACTTAGAAATGTCATCTTCTCCAAAAGTTCCTTATCAAATCCTCTGGGGGCCCATATAAAAAAAAATTACTTTGTATAGGGAGGGCTTACACTTAGTTCCTGTGCTGGAGTACCTTTAAAAAAAAAAGGGAAAAATGAATTTAGAGCCGGTCGTGCAGGGTAGTTTTTATGATTTCACTGGGGGAATGAACCTTGGGGGGGTGTGACTGCAAGCCCCTCAGCTGAAGTTTGGTGGGGTTTGGGGTTCTCACTTTCAAACAAACCCCCCCCCCCCCCCCTTGGGATTTTGATTTGACCAAAACAAGATTTTTTTGTTGGGGCTTGGAATTTTTTTTTATTCTTTTTTTAGCAGGGGCCCCGTTCTTAAACATGCCCCCCCGCAAAAAGTCCATTTACCCCCTTATCAAAATAGAAATTAAATTGATACTGAATTTTTTTTTTTAAACAGAATTTTTTTAAAGGAGGTAAAAAAAAATTCCCAACGAGAAAGGGAAAAAACCCCTTCCCTCTTGTTTTTTTTTAAAAAAAAACTTTTTTCAAAATAATTTTTTCTGCCGCTTTAAGAAACCACGAAAACCAACTTCAAAATTTTTTTTTTCCCAAGGAAATTTTCAAAAAAAATTTTCCCCCCGGGATGGGTTTTTTTAAAAATTTTTTTTGGGGGTTAAAAAAAAATTTTCTTGCCGTTTTAAAATTTAAATTTTTTGGGGTTTTTTTTTAAAACCCTTCTTTTTCAAATTTTTGTTTTAAAAGTGCCCCAAAAAACCCTTTTTTAGAAAAATGGAATAACCGTTTTTTTTTAAAAGTAAAACTCCTTATTGGGGTTCGGCCTTTAAATTTTTAAATTTTTCCAAATCCTTTTTTTGAAGGTTATTTTTAAATTGTTGATTTAAAGAAGAATTAATTGTTGTCAAACCTAAACGGGGGCCCCCTGACGTTTTTCCAATATAAACTAAAAAACAAAATCTGCAATTTGTAGACGTTTCCGTTTTCCCGGTGATTAAAACTTTACCTCTGAAAGTATCAAAAAACCCTGGTGCGGGTTTTTTCTCAACTTCATCCCCAAAGCATCAAAAAGAGGCTGGGGCTGACCGCATTTCTTCAAGGTGGGCTCTTCAGTTTCAATTAATTCTACAGCTTTTACCTGTCAAGATTTGGGTGATTGTAGCAAATTTTAACTGATTTATCCTACCAAGAATATGTGTCATAATGGCTAGCTTCATAGCAAACCCACATCTATTTTTACCTAAAAGTCCTCTTTCTCAATAGCTCTGTCAGCATTGCATCATTTGATAAACCTTCTGAACACCAGAACCCGGCTTCAGGTTTTTCCTTCCTTTTTTCATTAACCCTTGGCAAAAGTTTTTTTTTCATTTTACCTTTGGGGGGGAAAAACCCT
>JACEEZ010011942.1:2500-22665 GCA_016584305.1 Chionoecetes opilio | reverse complement strand
AAAAGCCTAGTCCGGCAAATGAATTAAATTGCAACCTTTTAACCTTTTTACCCCCATTCAACCACATTCATTGTAAATTATGAAAAGATTTTCTATTATATTTTTGTGCAGAGAGAGAGAGAGAGAGAGAGAGAGAGCATAATATGAGATCAAAATAATTAAAAAAAGTTGGGGCATCTGACCCTTTTACGAGGGTTCACGGGAGGGGAAAACCCCAAATTTCCCCTATTAGTAAATCTTGACATTCATCAATTCACACTTCCGTAGGGGATTTTTGGACAGAAGTACGTGGAAAACCCCCCACGGCAGGAGCCAGGCCACCACTGGGGAGGCGGGACACAACCCCCGACTAATCCCCGGTACCCAGCACTGGGGGTGGACGGGGGCCCGGGCCCACTCTCTCCACTCCGGGGGGGGAAACGAACCCAGAACCTCTGGGGTTGTAAGCCGGGGTGCTAACCACTGCACCACGGGGAACCCTTAAGAAAATTTCCTTCGGCCTTGTGACCATTTTTTGTATCACCCCCCCTCAAAATTTCCCTTTTTCACCCCTATTTTTCCTCCTAATCACCTCGTAAGGTATGGGGTAATTTACAGATTTCATGATTTTATTTTTTAGTAACGCTAATTTAGCAGGGTTCAAATTATTTATAGAAAAGGAAATTTTCAATGGAAGCTAATTAAATTTCCCGTTCTTTTATATTCTCCATGAAGAATTTTTTTTTACAAAAATTAAATGGCGAAAATTTTAAGTTCGAATTTTTTGAAAGTTTCAAAATGGCTTTTCTTTAGTGTGTTTTATGTTTTTTTTTGATAAATTATAGAACAAAAAAATTTCCCCAAAGTAAAGTATATATTTTATATGAAAAAATTTTTTAGGTAGGGAAATTGTACGGGGAGCGGAGCGGGTGTATCCTTATGGTGTGACGCACGGGCGATCCACCATTTATCATTCGGTGGCCACGGGAGAACACCCACACTTCTTACTCCCCGGGGTCGTACCCGTCTTTTTCGGATGTGAGCCAGGTCTAACCCCGCACCCGAAGTAGGCTACCCGCTAGAAAGGGAAATCCTTTGGCCTTTGACATGTGTATCACCACCCCCATGAATTCCTTCTACACTCCTCTCCCCTCACCTTTACACCCGCCTGAGAATAAACAACACTACTCTCTCGCCCCTTTAAACCGTCCCATACCGTACACCTCTTTTTGTTTCCCCGTCTTTTTAATTTTCTTTTACGAAATTGAATTCTTCCACGAAAAAAAAATAATAATCACATTTAGTTAGTTTTCGAAAAGGCTTTTCGGGTTGCCCCTTAAACTGATCATAGATGCAGGAAATTTTGTAAATGGGTGGAAAAACAACATCATGTAACAATAAAAAATAGGCGCATGGAGATTTCATAAAAAAAGACATGTGAATGTGGTTGTAGTATCACTATAATTTTTTTTTTTTTTAGTATGCTAACAAATATTTGTTATTTTTTGTTCAAAATGGGGAAGGTGAGGAGGGGGATGATAATAAGAGAGAAAGGGGAGAGAGAGAGGGAGAGAGAGGGGGAGAGAGGAGGAAAAGAGAGAGAGAGAGGAGGAGAGAGGATGATAGGGAAAAGAGAGAGAGAGAGAGGGGATAGGAAGAGGACAGAAGGAGAAGAGGGGGGGGCAGTAGCTTCACGGGACAGCTCATGACGTTCCCCGCTGAATACTTTCCTCGTCATTCCGCCAAACCCGAATAAAAAAATCCCCCCATAATGATTTAAAGTATCATCCAGTTTAAAAGGTTTTTTTTTTCAGTTTTGGTCTTTTTTGATATATTTTCTTTGTGAATACCGATGGGATTTTTGTTAAAATTTACGGTTTCATTTTTTTCTACACAACTTTTCCTCATCAAATTTTGACAATTATGTTGAATTTACCTTAAAAAACGGCTTGTTTTAAAATCACCAAGTCTCTCTTTTCATTTTTCTATAATACCTAATGACACTCAACATAGGCCTTTCTCCCACCCCTGGTATAATCAATCCTTTACTCCCCTCCTTTTTTGGTAAATGTCCTCTATTCCCCACCTCCTGAAGAGATGCATTAATTAAGATGTAGGCTACCTTTTTTTTGCCTTTTTTAAAAATTTTCTATAAAACCATTTTTTCCTCTCCCCATTTTTAATATCTTTAAGAAAAAAAGTATGTAACTAATCGAAGCCAGCGCTGTCGTCGATAATGAAAGATAATGATAATGATAAGATGGTGGTGGGATGATACCCACTCAGGGGGAAGATGCGAGAAGTGCCATAGAGGTAAGGCGAAAAAGAGGTTTACCGGTTTCAGGCGTTTTTGAACAGGCCCGGCTAAGGAACCGGCTCAAGGCTATGTACAGTCGAGTTTAGGCTTTTTTCCCCCCTGCATAACCTCTAAAGCCCAATGGGGGGTTTGTGGTCCGAGAACCCACTACCCCAATCACGCTGCCTTCTGAGCGCTGTTTAGCAGTTTCGCCCAACAAAAGGCTTGAACACTTCAACACCAAAACAAAAATTTTTAGCCCCCTCCCTCCCTCACCTCTGCAAAAAGGCAACGTTTCCCGCCCCTGCGGCCCGCCGAAAACTGTTTGTCAAAAAGTATGACTTTTCACACAGGTTTTGACCACTTTATTTTTTGCATTGGGACGTGCCACAACCCTGATAATGGAAAACTGTGGTGTTTCCGGACGGGAGTGAAAAATTTAATGCAAGCAAAAGTACAGGAGAAAGGAAGAGTTTATAAAAAAAGGGTGAAAGAAAATAAATTTTTATACACGATCTCTTTTTGCTTCTTTACTTATTAAGGTATATTTTTACTGTAATTTTTATAAGTCTGATAGCATAAAGTCTCGTGAAGAGATGGATGTTTAGTTTTCCTAAAATCAATTTTGGAAATGATAAAACCCTAAAAGACAAATTTTAGTGCGGGCGGGAGCACCCCTTTGGGGACACTTTTCTGTCGCTTCGCCCTCCGCCGCCCGCCCCAACCCCAAAACCAAAAAACAAAAATTTTTTTCGCCAGCAATAAGCTTATAAAAAACCCCTATAGTGCCGCGTTTTGTCTTTCACGATCAATTCATACACACCTTTCAACATTTATTACGTAAACACCAATTGTTTTCGATGTAGGGAAATGAAAAAAAGGTATATTTTTCCTTTAAACAGAAAATGAATGTCTGTCAAAGGCCCCAGCAGCTCACAAGTAGGGGGGACCATGCCTAGTTTTTAGGCCTTTTTCGGTGCCACTAAGGCAGCAATCTCGACTGAGCATGGGGTGGGGGGGGCGTTTTGCCTTACCCCGGCGCCCTAGTGGGGGTAGGGGCCCTAGCCGCTTTCAGCATCTGGCCCCAGGGTGCTAAAACAGGGGGGAAAGGGGTTATGTTGAGAGGGGAAAAGGGGGGGAGGAAGGGGGGGATGGGGGGGGGTTGGGGGGGAGGAGGGAGGCGGAGGTAAATGATTTTTAAACCCCCTTGTCAAATGGAGATGTGCATTTTAAAAGTGGCGTTCATTGAAATTTGAAATATGCTCTGATCTCCCTGACAGTCCTACACGATAAACTATTTTGTTATGCGGATTCTTGGCCTATAATTTATATCTTATCATAAGCCTCGCCTTATCCTCATCCTGTGTGACACACACACACACACACACACACACAACACACACACACACCCACACACACACCACTCCCTGGAGTACCATAACTACCCTTCCTAAAATCAACACGAAGGAAGGCCCCGGAAACTACTCCGGGATCTCGCCGGGTGTTTTCGACTCAAAGCTGAGTGAAGCAGCCCCAGGCAAATCGAGGGCATTTATAAACCTCGTTTTCTTTTTAGTGAGTCATCTGTATATAGCTGAAGCTTTACTACTCTCTCGGGGAACATAGAGTAACACCATTCTTGTGCCTTTAAGTAAGTACCCAGTCAACATTAGCACGGGTTTGGACTCTACTCAAGTCAACTCACATCATATTATTTTTTTACTACGGTGGTGAAACTTATCTTAGTATTCTTTTTGTGTTTTTCTCTAGGGTTAATTATCTTGTGTTAGTACATATTGGTCATTTAGTTATATAAGCATTTTCTTTAGTCATCTCTGTGTGGCTTAAAAAGGGCAAGATCATCTTATCCTTGCTACAAGGTGATTTATTAATATTATTAAAATTGTTATTGTTATCTACTTCTTTCCATCACCTTTTTGTTAGGGTTTCGGGCGTTTCAGTCTCGCTACTCATTCCTCTAGACAACTCACTGTCTCGCTCGTAACAGTTGGGGCCTGTCCGGGTTAGTAATTAACCTTTACGGTTGTTATTCTTAATCTCACTTCAGTGTATTCATATTTTTCTGTGTTTCACCCCAGTATTTTCTTTTGTTGTGAGAGTTCACTGTGTCTAGTTGGTGGGTTATTACTTTACGGTGCTACATGATTGAGCGTGTGGATAGCTGTGCCTTTAAAAACTCACTACACGAAGGCCTGGTGTAGAGGCATTTTCCAGTTCGTCACACTGCTTAAATACCTTATTGCTCTGTCGATTTTTTTTCCCAAGTAGGACACTTCCTCCCCGCTAAGCTATACTGACTCATCTTTCTCACGGAACCAGCGATGTTCCAAATCAGTTAACTCACTCGATTATTAACTTGACCAGTTCAAAACTAAAAAACATTTGAGTACTTATGCCAGATCTTGTGTGCGTATTGTGGGTACTGCATTCTCTGGTACTTCTCCAGGCTCGTTATATCCTTCGAAGTGATAAATCTCCAGGGGTCATTCCCTATCAAATCTCATGTCAGGGTAGTTCAGTTAATAGCTCGGGGTGAATTTCCTGAAATACGCCCTTGGCATCTCTCTTCTAACCCTATTGTGCGTTCTTAATTTGTTTTAACATTAATCATGGAGTTTGATGCGGAAGAGTTTGTCGGTAATCCCTCTGCTGAAGAATTTTAAAGCTGCAAGATTTTACTAAAGATCAACTAAAAGTATATTGCCGCTAACTTTAGCATCAGTTCACTCATGAAACTAAAAAGGAACACTTAATGACACTAATATTAACTCATCTGGGTGAAGAACCAAAACTGACCCTCAGTCAGAAACCACCACTTCTAGAGGTTCTTCAGACACAGTACTTCTCCTAGAAGTGGAGAAAGTGAAATGCAGGCATTACAAATGAAGTTAGACTATGAAAGAGCAGAAAAAGAGAGTGAAAGAGAAGAAAAAGAGCGTGAAAGAAAAGAAAAAGAGCGTGAAAGAGAAGAAAAAGAGCGTGATAGAGAACATCAGTTAAAAGTCCTCGCTCTGCAAAATTTAAAGGTCACGCCACTCAAACTCCAAATAAATTACAATTTAACAAAATTTAGCCTCTTTTACCTCAGTTTTCTGATTACGATCCTGAAGCTTTCTTTAGAGAGTTCGAATCCTTGCCACGCATTTTCAGGTACCTAAAGAGGATTGGACCTGGCTAGTCAACCCAAAAAACTTAATGGAAAGGTTTATCTGTTCTAGACAGTGTGCAGGATAATGCCGATTATGATGTAGTTAAAGATGCTATACTTACAGCTTACGCGGTCACCCCAGAAGATACCGACAAAACTTCCGCAACATGAACAAAAATACTGGTCAAACTTCCCTAGAATTTGCCTCAGAGAAATTCAGAGCCCTTAAAAACGGCTCAAGTCTGCATCAGTCACCATTATGACGATCTGGTAAATCTCGTAGCACGGAGGAATTTAAACGTAAATATCCTACTCAATCATGTTGCACATTACAGACAAGGATGAGACAAACCTACTCAAAGTGCAAAAAATAGCAGATGTCTTTTCCTTAGTACATCGCCCTGTATCCTCGGGAGAGAAGAAGGCTCAGTCCATTGAAAGTTCAGGTGCAAGTTATGAAAAGGATGGAAAGTCTGTAGATAGGGGTTTCCCAAGCCAAGTGTGTTCTGCTATTCTGTAAGAAAACTGGCCACCTCATAAGAAACTGTCCTGACCCTAGGTGAAAGTAGCTAAAATTGGGCAAAATTTTCAAAACCAGTTGCTTCGGTGAAAAACAATAATTCCACTCCCTTTTGTTACTGATCCTTTCAAAAACCCCTTTAGGTCACAAGGGACTGTCTCCCTCGACTCTGACTCTGGGAGCGCCCTCTCCAGATTATGCGGGATAAATGCTTCTGCCCAATCAATCCTCTTAAAATCTGCACTTCCAGGAGTTAGAACGGAAGTATACAGGGGAGAAGGTGTACTCAAGGATTTTCACCAGACTTTCCCGTACCTCGCTAGGGTGTACTTGATTGTCCCCTTGTTAAGGGGGTAGTAAACCATTGCTGTCAGTGAGGACAAGTCTTTACCCATTCCTCATACTAACTTCCTGTTAGCTAACGATCTGGCTGGTGAGTTAGTCATTCCACCCCTTGTCACTAATAACTCACCATTACCATACAACCCCACAGCTCACATGGAAAAGGAGCAGCCAAATCTTTTTCCTAACTGTGCCGTTACCCGTGCACAGTCCGAAGCAACTGCTCAAATACCCCTCAGCCCTTGTCCAACTACCACTCCTCATACGCCTAACGTAAGTCTTTGGGAAGGTATTCTCTGAGCAACTACTTGCTGAGGCTCAACGAGACGATGCTACTCTGTCCCCGGTACATGCCAGAACCATTCCTAAAAATCAGACACTCATTCCCCTTCTTTTTATTACCAGGGGCAAAGTTCTTATGAGGCTATTCAAACTGCATAAAAATTTCTGATGATGCCCCTTGGGCTGAAGTTCACCAAATTGTATTGCCAATCAACTTGAAAGAGCCAATCATGGAGATCGCTCATGGAGAAAAAAGCCGGTTTACATAGGAATTAAGAAAACTTGTGACAAAATACTCAATGATTTTACTGGCCCCGGATTAAAAAAGACATAACTTCAATGATAAATTCATGTCACACTGCCAGATTATGGGAAAAAACCCAATCAAAATTTCCTCAGTACCCACTCCAACCTATCCAAGTGCCTGAGGAACCTTTTCAAAAGATCATCATTTACATCGTTGGCCCATTGCCCAAAACTAGGAGAGGGAACCAATACATCCTCACTATTATGTGTCCAAACCCCCCGATACCATGAGGCTTTCCACTTAAAAACATTACAGCCAAAACAATTTGTCAAAACTCACTCAACTGTTCACTACCTTTGGCATACCTAGGGAAATTCAAAGTGACCGCGGCCCCAAATTTCACGAGCGGTCTCTTTGCAGCAGTTCTGGCAGAGCTTGGAATCACACAGACTCTATCTACGGGATACCATCCTCAATTTACAAGGTGCTTTGGAGAGATGTCACCAGACCCTTAAGGCACTTCTCCGCAAGTTTGTCATGACAAGGGGCCAAGAATGGGACGAAGCCTTACCTTTCGTCCTATTTGCCATACGGGAGACACCCAACGAGTCCCTTGGTGTTGCTCCCTTTGAGCTATTGTTTGGGGGTAAGGTTAGGAGGGCCCCTTAAGGTAATCAAAGACAGATTGCTAAACAACACTACCAGTAAACTTGTCACTATCACTCAATACATTTAGAAACTTAAGAATACTCTTGACCAAGTCCGCTCATTTGCTCGAAGCAATCTCAAACAAGCTCAAGGGGGGGAATGAAAAAACACTTTGATAGTAAAGCTAAAGTAAGAACCCTTCAATGAAGGTGACCCAAATCCTTGCTTTCATTCCGTCTTTGGTTCACCTTTTCAAGCTAAATACCATGGTCCTTATAAACATCAGTAAGAAGGTCAGTGACAATAAAATATATCATAAACACTCCCGACCGCCGTAAAGCACTCAGCTAATTCACATAATCTACTGAAATTATACAAGAGTAGACCAAACCTGCACCTGATACAAATAAAATACCTGATTCAATACAAAGCCAGTTTGCACCATTTCTGTACCTGAAAATACCCACCACCTTGTAACAGGTACAGATGTGAAAAAAAAATCAAACCATACTTGGTAAACTCAGAGATTACCTAACCCAAACCTATCTTGCTCTCACAGGAGAGACATAACCACCATTATGCTAAACCATAAAGATGTCCTTGGCGATCATCCTAAATTAGGTAACCCTGACCCCTCCCACGATGTCGAGCTTCTCCCAGGAACCTTCCTCTTCGTTTAACCACCCTACCGACTACATCCTCGGAAATGTGACCAGATGAGGCAAGAGGTGGGTTATCTTTCTCCAGCAAGGGACTGGCTATTCCCAGCCAGTCTCCGTGGGCGTCACCATGTATTCTCGTCCAAGGAGGATGGACAACTGGCTCTGCACGGACTACCGCCAGAGTAAACGCTGTGACTGTTCCGGACGCCTACCTCTACCAAGAATAGATGATCTCATCGACAAGGTTGGACAGACTAAAATTTTATAACAAAATTTACTTACTGAAGGGATACTACCAAATACCCCTTACGGAAAAGGCCCAACAAATATCAGCCTTCATCCACCCTTTGGTCTTTCCAATACAGAGTCATCCTTTTGGGATGAGGGAAAGCCCCTTCTACCTTCCAAAGGGCAATGGACTACTTATTTCGGATCTGGCTGGAGTTTTGTATACTTAGGGCGACATTCTGATATTACAGAGCTTGGGAGCAGCACCTTCTAAAACTCGGGGGAAATGTTGACCAGGCTGCAAGGGGGCACAATGACCATCAAGCTGGCCAAGACCACCTTCAGCGACCACGGGGGACCCTACCTGGGACACGAGGTGGACAAGGCCAAGTACGACCCAAAATGGCCAAAATCTCCGCCATCTTGGAGTACCCTGCCCCTACTACTCGGAAGGCCCTACGGCGCTTTCTGGGTATGGCAGGTTACTACCGGAGATTCTGTCCCAACTTTGCGGCCGCTACCGTCCTCTCACCCGGTCCACTAGTGGGGCTGTGACCTACAACTGGACGGACGTCTGCCAAGCCGCCTTCAACCAACTTAAAACTTCCTGTCCAGGGTCCCGTGCTCACGCTCCCGACTTCGCCAAACCCTTTGCTCTGCAAACAGATGCCAGCGACACCGCCTTAGGAGCTGTACTCTTACAAGAGGTGGAGGGCATTCTTCACCCTTGGCTACACTCCAGCAAGTTCAAAAATCCACCCAACGCGGGACAGCACATCGAGAAAGAAAATCCTGGCAATCGTCCAGCGGTACAAAAATTTCAGTGTTATCTCCAGCCAAGTCAAGATCCTTTAAAAGTTACATGACACAACTCTGTCCTTCCTAAATCGTGGCCAAAATTTACCAATCAAACCTTCTCGATGGTCTCTTTCCTCCAACCTTACAACCTGACCATCATCCACATCAAGGGCACCGACAACATCATTGCAGACGTCTCTCTCACACTAGAGGCTCACCTTGACCAGTCAACTCCCCACGACTCCACTTCTTCCCAGTGGCGTCGTCTTATGGGGGGAGGTATCATAAGCTCGCCTATCCCATTTGTGAAAAAAAAAACACAACCCCCACACCCCCACACACACACACACACCACCACACAACACCAAACACANGCTTTGGGTTTCAGCTCTTCCGTTGTTGTAAGGGTATACCCTTTTCCCAGGAATGTCGGGCGTGCGTATTTGGGCGTGGGAAATTCGGGTTTTAACAGGGGGGCCAAAAATTAGATCCGTAGTCCCCCCCAAGAGGGATTTTTACGAAAGTTTTTGCCCCCAAATAAATTTTTACAAAGGGGTCCCACAGTCTGGGTTCCTTTGGAACTGCTTTTGCTTTGAGACCCTTATGGGGATTTTTTGGGGAATCGGGGAAGGATCATTTTGTAACCCTTGGGGCTATCCAAGGGGTTGGGAGGGGCCCAGGGGAATTCGAGTCCACGTAAAGGTATCAACCTACCCTTGGTGGGGACCCCTTAGGGCTTTTCACCTTTCTTGGCAATGAGATTAAAAGCCGGATTTCCCCAACAACCTATTCATTTCCGAGTTTTGCTTGGGGGCCCTCCTTTCAAATTTGGGGTTTTTAAAAAAATTTTAAAAAATTTAAAATTATTTTTTTTTTTTTCCCCTTTTTTTTAAAATAACAATTTTTAAATATTAAAATAAATAAAAATAATATAAAAAAATAATTATTTTTGGATAAATTTTATTAATTTATTTTAATAAATAGTATTTTAAAATTTATTTTAATATTTATATATTTTAATATTTAAAATGGTTTAAATATATATATATATATATATATATATTTTTATATAAAAAATAATATATTATATATTATATATATATATTATATAAATATATATATATATTTTATATTAATATTATATATATATAATAATATATATATATATATATATTATATAATATATATATATATATTATATATATATAAAATAATATATATATATAAAATATATAAAAAAATATATATATATATATATTTAATTTTTAAAATATATAATATATATATTATATATATACTTAAGACACTTATTTTCTACTTTCAAAAATAAAAAAGGCAGTTGATTTTCTTTTCGATTCCTAAAACATCACAAAAAATTTTATCCCGATTAAAAATTTTTTAGCCGTCTTCTCGACTAATGTTCCCTTTAAGCTATTAACCCGTCTTGTGGGTTTTTCCGGGGCTCAACTTTAACCCAAGTGCTTTTTAAAAGTTACAGCCATTTACAAAACAGAGAAAAAAAAACACAACAAGCCACTACCCATACCGTCTCGAAGGGCGCTTTAGCCGGGCGGCCCGCCGGGCCAAACCCGGGACGGGCCGGAAAGTTCGGCAGCTGCCTCCCGGCTCGGGGGGGTCTGCTGGATACCCCCCCGGCCGGGGGAGAGTTTAGGGATCCCTCCCCGGCCTCCAGGCGGTGCGGGGGGCCCGGGCCCCCGCCTGCACCGCCTCGTGTTTGCACACCGGGCAAATTACAAAAACGATCCCCCGGGCCACGACGAGATTAAGCCTTAACTAATGGTTGACGCCCCACACGCCCCCGGCCGCCGGCCCTGCAAAACTGCAAGGGCCGGCCCGGGTTACCCTGGAGGGGTAATTCAGGGGGACCAGAAAACACCCCTGGGCACTTGCAAATCACTATTTTTAGCCCATCGCCCGATATTCCTCTCCCAGACCCACGGTATGGAGCGTCGTTCACAACCTTACAAACAATCCGGCTCCGAAAAAGTACACCCCACGAGCCCCCAAAACGCACCCCCTTCATGTCCATAGGATGACACTTTTTTTCGACTTTCGAAATCTGAGGCCGGGTGACGGTGCTCTTTTTGGGCGTCGGGGAATCTTCCCCGGTCGCCTCCACCACCGAAGGATGTACTGCCCCTGGCCCTCGTCCTTGGTGGGGGTTTAAAAATTGTGTCCCCATCAGGGCGACGACACGCTCGCGAAGTCGTTCGTCCCCGGGATGCCTTTGACTTTGCGGGCTGCGGCGACGTAGCGGGGGTCGTCGTCAACCCCGCCGGTCGGTCTCCGGGAAGCCGTCGTCGACCCCCAGGGGACAAAGAAATTCGCGACGATTTGGTCCGAAGTCCGTGAGGGTCTTCTGCGAAATGGGCTTTGAGATCACAGGCCCTCTTGGTGGGGTTTTCCGAGCCCTCTTTGGGAGCCATCATGGCCCGCGCTTCACACGATAAGCGCGTCGAAAAAGAAACGGGGGAGGCTCTCACTCAAATCCCACAATGCGTCGCGCGGGGCCCTTTCGGCGAGCGCCAGCGGGGACTTGTCCTCGTACCAAACCCAAATCCTTGGAGGGCCAGGTCGTTCGCAGGGGGCCGAGTGGGGTCGGCTGGCGGGACACCGGGGACGGACCGACGAGAACTTGACGTACCGAGGGGTGCCGGCGCTCTCCCCGGGGAGTCAGGTTTTTCCGACCCCGGGAAAAGGTAGATCTCACAGCTAGATCAGTGGCCCCTCCAACGCGCGTGTGGGGAGCCCCCAGGCCCCCGGAATCGAAGCCCCCGGGGGCATCTGTGAGCACGATGACGGAGAGCTCCAGGAGCTCGCGATAGTCATCCCCGGCTGGAACTGCACAAATGGAGCTTGAGCCCCCGAGAAGTTGTCCCGGGGGTCCCGGGTGGGCCCCCGTGAGGGGTCATCGGCATGATCTTGTGCGGTCTTGATTGATTAAGTCCCACTTTTCCTGGAAACGGATAAAGGGGGGTTTGCGGTCCGGCATGGGGGGTTGAGACAAAACTCGAGGCCTTCGCGGCGAAGTCGACCGTGGTCCTGCAGGGGACTTGAGGGAGGTCACGACCCCGGGGCTGCTCAATGACCAACAGGTCCCTGACCGGAGCCTGTTTTCGAGGCCCTGTGTCGAACACATATCCACACCCGGCGCAAGCCCCAATCGGCAGGGGGCCCCCCCAGCGTTTTTCCCTAGCCAGTCCCTGCCGATCTCGAGCTTGGGCACGGAGAGCGCTGGGGACACCGGTCCCCGAGACCAAATGGAAGCGGTCGACTTTGCCCCTGCCCCCGGGCGTGGGGTCGGGAAAACCCAAATTTCCGTCCCATTTAAAAACGAGGGGGAAGCCCGGCGAAAAACGGCCTTGATTCCAGGGCGGCCTGCTTCCGGTGTCGGCCCCGGGGTTTGGGATGGGGTCCCGATTCATGGTGACTCGGAAACGCGTGCCCGGGGCTTTGGGTACCGCCACGACCGTACATGCCTGGCGGCGTCACGCGAGGCGGTCGGGGGACGGTGACAGTCGGATGATTATCCTCCCTGCCGCGGCGGCCTTCGCCGGCGGTGGGCAGGGGGTGGGGTCGATGGTTGAGGTCGTCCTCAGCGCTGGACTCGTCGGTTGCGACAGGGGCCGAGGAAATGTCGGTAGACTCGAACTCACCAGTGTCGATCTTGGGCCATGCGCTGCGCTTCCTTTCCTGCATCGCTGGCCCTGGCGGCGCACTTCACCTGCCGCTTTCTCGAACTCGGGGAGCTGCCGATGGCGCCCCTCATTTTTCCCCGGCGGCCTTCCCCGTTGCGCATGAGGAACATTTTTGTCCTATCGTTGGGTGAGCTCGGGCCTTTTTGTGCGCCAAAATCAAAGATTTGTCCAGGCTCTTCTTCCCGTCTCGCGTTTGGGGACTGGGGCCCCTTTTCTCTCTTCTCTTGCGCTGGCTTTCGCCAAACCCAGAAAGGGGAAAACATTTTTCTCACCAGACCTTCCTTTTGTGAGTAGGGATGTGGGGATCTTAAAAACCCCCAGGATCTCGCCGACAGTGTAAATCAGCCGCGGTCTTTACCGACGTTGGTTGTCGGGGATCTAGGAAAAGACGACGGGGGGCCTCACCGCGGGATGGCAATTGCCTCCATTTTTCAATCTTCATCGGCGAAGCCCATGACGGTATAAACGTTTTCTTTTGCGTTGCGGAGCGGCCCTATATGCGAAAGGACCAAAAAGGCTACATATTTTTATAATTTTTTAAAAACTATAATTATAATAAAAAATTAAAAATATAATTAGTTAATAAAAAGCAAAACGATTTTTCAAACACCCGGCCAGCACGAAAACGTTCTGACTCGATTTACCAAAAAGAACCGGGCGGGATGGGGGATTTACCACCATTAGTTATTAGGAAAAATCTAAATAACCCCCAATCGATAGAAAAATTCCCTTTTATAGCTATGCGGTTTCCCAAAAGTTTTTTACTAAAAATAATTATAATTTCAATAAATAAATCTCACGCTTCCCTCGCCCGCCCCCGACTAACTTTGTTTACTAATCATAAGCTCGCCTTTATCCTCATCCTGTGTGAAACACACACACACACACACACACCACACACACACAACACACACAACACACACACCACACACACCACACCACACCCCCCCCTGCCGGGAAACCACAAACTACCCTTCCTCAATAAACCGAAGGAAGGCCCGGAACTACCCCGGGGATCTCGCCGGTTTTTTCCCGACTAAGCTGGTAAGCACCCCCCAGGCAAATACGGGGGATTTTAAAAACCCCGTTTTCTTTTTTTAGTCATCATTGTATATCTGAAGCTTACTCTCTCTCGGGGAATAGCATAACACCATTCTTGTCCCTTTTAAGTAAGTACCCAGTAAACATTAGCACCGGTACTCTATCAATTTAACTCACATTATTATTATTGCTTTACTCCTGGTGGAAAAATTTATCTTAGTTTTCCTTTTTTTTGTTTTTCTCTAGGGTTATTATTTTTGTGTTATGTACTAGGGCTTTTATTTTAAAAAGCATTTTCTTAGTCCTCTGTTTGTGCTTAAAAAGCAAGTCATCTTACTCCTTGCTACAAGGTGATTTTTTTGATTTATTAAATTTTTATTGTTATCTACTTTTCCCACACCTTTTTTTTAGGGTTTCGGGGTTTCAGTTCGCTACTCATTCCTCTAGACACTCCTGTCTCGCTCGAAATTTGGGGGGCCTGCCCGGGATGTAATAACCCTTTGGGTTGTTTTTTTTAAATCTCACTTCATGATATTCATATTTTCTGTGTTTACCCCAGGTATTTTTTTTGTTGTGAGATTCACTGTGTCTATGTTGGGGGTTTTTATTATTTTTACGGTGCTACATATTGAGCGTGTGGATAGCTGTGCCTTTAAAAACTCCTACCGAAGGCCTGGTGTAAGGCATTTTCCAGTTCGTCACACTTTTAAAATTACCTTATTGCTCTGTTTGATTTTTTTCCAATAGGACATTCTCCCCCGCTAGCTATACGACTATCTTTCCCGGGAAACCCAGCGTTTTCCAAATCTAGTTAACTCACTCGTTATTAACTTGACCAGTTCAAAACTCAACTTTTGATCTTATGCCAGATTTTTGCGTATTGTGGGTACTGCATTCCTGGTACTTTCCCTGGTGTTATATCCCAATGATACACTCGGGTATTCCCTATCAACCTGCAGGGAAGTTCAGTTAAAGCTCGATGATTTCCTAAATACGCCCTTGGCATCCTTTTTAAAAACCCTATTGTGGTTTTTAAATTTTGTTTTAACATAATCTGGGTTTTGATGCGGAAGAGTTTGTCGTAACCCCTCTGCTAAGAACTTAAGCTGAAAGAGTTACTAAAGATCAATCAATATATTCCGCAATTTTAGCATCCATTCACTCAGTACAAAAGAACACTTAATGACACCATATTACCATCTGGGTAAAAGAACCAAAACTGCCCCCTCGTAAAAACCCAAAACTTCTAGAGTTCTTCAGAACAGTATTCTCCTAGAATGGAGAAAGTGAAAATGCGGGCATTACAAAAGTTGACTATAAAGAGAAAAAAGAACATATAGAAACGTGAAAGGAAAAAAAAGGTTCTCGCCCGCGAATACCAGTTAAAAACAAGAGCGTGAAAGAAAGAAAAAGAACGTGAAAGAAAAAAAATTTTCTCCCCGCAAAATCCCGTTAAAAAACAAGAGCGTGAAAGAGCAAAAAGAGCATGAAAAGCAAAAAAAAGAACATGTAGAAAACATCTTTTAAAAAGTCCTCGATCTGCAGAAAAAGGGTCACCCACTCAAAATCCAAATAAATTACAATTAAAAAAAAAATTTCCCTCTTTACTCAGTTCTCTGATTCGATCCTAAAGCTTTTTTTAAGAGTTCGAATCTCTGCCGCATTTTAGGTACCTAAAGGGGTTTGGACCTGGCTTGTCAAAAAAAATTTAAATGGAAAGGCTTTATCTTTCTAGCAGTGTGCAGGATAATGCCGTTATGAGTATTTAAAAGCTGCTATACTTACACTTACGGGGTCACCACAAAAAGATACCGAAAAAACTTCCGCAAATAACAAAATACGGGTCAAACTCCCTAGATTTGCCTCAGAAAAATTTCAGAGCCCTTAAAAAACGGGCTCAATTGCATCGTCACCACTTATACGTCTGGTAAATCTCGTAGCACTGGGGGAAATTTAACTTTAAATATCCTCTAAATTCTGTTGCACATTACAGACAAGGATGAGACAAAACCTATAAAAGCTGCTAAAATAGAGAGTCTTTTTCCCTTATACACCCCCTGTACCCTGGGAGAGAAAAAGGCTCATCCTTTGTAATTTTCAGGCAAGTTATAAAAAGAGGTAATCTGTGATATGGTTCCAACCCAAGGGTGTTCTGCTTTTCTTTAAAAAACGGGCCACTCAAAGACTGTCCTGACCCTGGGTGAAAAAGTAGAAATGGGCACATTTTCTAAACCATTGTTTCGGTAACACAATAATTCCCCACCCCCTTTTTGTTACGATCCTTTAAAAACCCTTCAGGTCACAAGGTACTGTCCCCCCTCGCTCTGACTCTGAGGACGCCCTCTCCAGTTTATGGGGGTTGCTTCTGCCCAATCAATCCTTTAAAATCTGCATTCCGGAGTAGAAGGGAAGATAAGGGGGAAAAGGGTGTACTAAAGGATTTTCCCAGACTTTCCCCGTACCTCTGGCTGGGGGTGTACCTTTTTGCCCCGCTTTTTAAAGGGTAGTAACCTTTTGCTGTCAGTGGGGACAATCTTTACCCATTCCTCATCTAATTTCCTTTTAGCTCGATCTCTGTGAGTTAGTCTTTCCCACCCCTTGTCACTAATAACCACCATTACCATAAAAACCCCACAGCTCACATGGAAAAGGGAGCCCCCCAAAATTTTTTTTCCTAACTGTGCCTTTACCGTGCACAGTCCAAGAAACGCTAAAATCCCCCCTCAGCCCTTGTCAACTACATCCTCATACGCCTACGTAATTTTGGGCAAAGTATTCTCTGAACAACTACTTGCTGGGGCCAAAACGAGACGATGCTACTCTGTTGGGTCCCATGCCAGAACATTCCTAAGATCAGATCACCATTCCCCTTTTTTCTATTACCGGGAAAAGTTCTTAGAGGCTATTCAAACTGCATAAATTTCTGATATGCCATTGGGCTAAGTTCCCCAAATGTATTGCCAACAACTTGAGAGGGGCCAATCAGGGAATCGTCGGGGAGAACAAGCCGGTCCTGGGAAATTTAAAGAAACTTGTGACAAAATACTAAAGTTTTTACTGGCCGGGGTTAAAAAAAAAACATAATTCAAAGATAAATTCTGTCACACTTGCCAGATTATGGGAAAACCCAACCCAAAAAATTCCCCAGTACCCCCCAACCCATCCAAGTGTGGGAACCCTTTTTAAAAGTCATCATTGACATCGTTGGCCCCTTGCCCAAAAATAGGAGAGGAACCAAAACACCTCACTATTATGTGTCCCCAAAAACGATACCCCGAGGCTTTCCACTAAAAACTTTCAGCCAAAAAATTTGTCAAACTCACCAAATGTTTACTATTTGGCATACCTGGGAAAGCAAAGTGACCGCGGCACAAATTTCCCAGCGGTCTCTTTGCAGCAGTTCTGGCAGAGCTTGGAAACACACAGATCTATCTACGGCATACCCTCCTCAATCACAGGTGCTTTGGAGAGATTCACCAGACCCCTTTAAAGGGATTCTCCGCAAATTTTTCATGACAGGGCCAAAAATGGGACGAAGCCTTTCCTTTCTCCTATTTTCCATCGGGGGACACCAAGAGTCCCTTGGTGTTTCCCCTTTGACTATTGTTTGGTCGTAAGGTTTAGGGGGCCCTTAAGGGAATCAAAGACAGATTGCTAAAAAAAAAACCCACCGTAAAATTGCACTATCACTCAAAACATTGAGAAACTTAAAAAATACTCTTACCAAATCGCTCATTTTTCTCGAAGCAATCTCAAACAAATCAAGGGTAATAAAAAAAAAACTTTGATAGTAAAGCAAAGTAAAAACACAATGAAGGTGACCAAGTCCTTGCTTTTTATTCCCGCTTTGGTTCACCTTTAAAGCAAATACCATGGTCCTTAAACATCAGTAAGAAAGGGCAGTGACAAAAACTTATCATAACACCCCGACCGCCCTAAAAGCACTCATAATTCCATTTAAACTACTGAAATTATACAAGAGTAGACCAAAACCTTTCACCTGATACAAAAAAAATACCCGTTCAAAAACAATGCCAGTTTGCCCATTTTTTGTACCCGAAAATCCACACCCCTTTTAAAAGGTACAGTTGGAAAAAAACTCAAAAATACTGGGAACTAGAGATTCTAAAACCCAAAAAAAACCTATCTCCTCTCACAGGAGAGAATAAACCCCATTATGCTAAACCATAAAAAGTCCTTTGGGGATCATCCTAAAATTTTGTAACATGACCTCCCCCATGTCGAGCTTCTCCCGGAACCTCTCCTCTTCGTCAAACCCCCCCACCCACACATCCTCGGGAAAAAGTGCCAGATGAGGCAAGAGGGGGTTATACTCCACAGGGGCTAGCTATTCCCGCCCTTCCGTGGGCGTCACCATGTCTTTTTCGTCCCCAAGGAGGATGGACAACTGCGCCCCTGCAGGACTACCGCAGAGAAAAGCTGTGATTTTTCCGGGGCCCACCTTACCAAAAATAGATGATCTCCCGACAAGGGTTTGGGCGACTAATTATATAAAAAAATTGACATACGAAAGGGGTACTACCAAATACCCCTTAGGAAAAAGGCCCAAAAAAATATCAGCCTTCATAACCCTTTGGGCTTTTCCATACAGAGTCATTTCCTTTTGGGAAGGAATGCCCCCTTTACCCTTTCCCAAAAGGGGAATGACTACTTTTTTCAGGGCTGGCTGGGGTTTCTGTATACTTAGACGACTTCTGATATTAAGAGCATTGGGGGCGCACCTTTAAAACTCCGGAAGTGTTGACCAGGGGCAGGGGGCACAACTGACCACAAGCTGCCAAACAAACCTTCACCCAGCCACGGGGCATACCTGGGGCACGAGGGGGACAAGGCCAAGTACGCCCAAATGGCCCAAAATCTCCGCCATCTTGGAGTACCCTCCCCCCTACTCGGGAAGCCCTACGGGGCTTTCTGGTATGGGAGGTTACTAACCCAGATTCTGTCCCAACTTCGCGGCCCCTACCGTCCCTCTCACCCCGGGTCCTAGTGGGGCTGTGACCTAAAAATGGAGGAATCTGCCAAACCGCCTTCAACCAACTTAAGAAATTCCCGTCCCAGGTCCCGTGCTCTCGCTCCGACTTTTGCCAAACCCTTTGCTCTGCAAAAAGATGCAGCGACACCGCCTTGGGGGCTGTACTCTTACAAGAGGTGGAGGGCATTCTTTACCCCCCCCTTTCAACCACTCCAGCAAGTTCAACATCCCCCAAAGCGGTACACACCCTCGGAAGAATCCCGGAAACGCTCAGCGGGACAAAAAATTTTATGTTATCTCCAGCCAGTCAAGATCCTTTAAAATCTACATGGGTCACAACCTCTGTCCTTCCCAAATCGCGCCAAATTTACCAAACAAGCCTTCTCCAGGTCTTCTTTCCCCCAACCTTACAACCTACCACCTCCCCCAAGGGGGACCGACAACATCATTGCAGACGCTCTCTCTGCACTAGAGGCTCACCTTGACCAGTTCAAAATCACGACTCCCCTTCTTCCGAGTGGGGTCGCTTTTGGGGGGGGGTATCATAAGCTTCCCCATCCTCTCCTGTGTGACACACACACCACACCAAAACACCGCCTTTTAGTACCCCTAATCCCCTTTCCCCATCAACACGAAGGAAACACCGAACTACTCCGGATCTCGCCGGTTTGTTCCGCTCAAACTGAGTGAAGCGCCCCAGGGAAATACAGGATTTTTAAAACCCCTTTTCTTTTTTTAGTCATTTATCTGTATATGCTGAAGCGTTACTACCTTCGGGGACATAGCAGTAACACCATTCTTTTGCTTTAAGTAAGTACCCATCAACATTAAACCGGTGACTCTAATCAAGTCAACTACTTTTTATTATTGCTTTCTACCTGTGGTGAAATTTTCTTAGTATTCTTTTTGTTTTTTCTCTAGGGTTAATTATCTTGTGTTATGTACATATTGGTCATTTAGTTATATAAGCATTTTCTTTAGTCATCTCTGTTTGTGCTTCAAAAGCAAGATCATCTTACTCCTTGCTACAAGGTGATTTATTTGATATTATTAAATTGTTATTGTTATCTACTTCTTTCCATCACCTTTTTGTTATGGTTTCGGGCGTTTCAGTCTCGCTCCTCTTCCTCTAGACAACTCACTGTCTCGCTCGTAACAACTAAAAAGCTGATGCTTCATAAAAGTGTAGATGGCGTTCACGGCGTCAAAAAGTGTAGATGGCGTTCAAAGAGTTCAGACAG
>JACEEZ010011941.1:105000-107500 GCA_016584305.1 Chionoecetes opilio | reverse complement strand
CCACACACACACACACACACCACACACACACACAGACAGACACACACACACACACACACAACATACACACACGACCACACCACACACACGACAGCACACACACACACACACACACACACACACACACACACCACACCACACAACACACACACACACACACACAACACACAACACACACACACAAACACGACAACGCACCACCACGCACGCACGCACGCACGCACGCACGCACGCACGCACGCACCACCACCACACACACACCACACCACACCACACATACATACATACATACATACATACATACATACATACATACATACATACATACATACATACATACATACATACATACATACATACATACATACATACATACATACATACACATACATACATACATACATACATACATACATACATACATACATACATACATACACATACATACATACATACACACACGCAGTCATATAAAAGCGGGTGTTTTACTGAGCTGCATCCGTTTCACTATCAGAGTTCTATTAATATCACGCCTCTCTTGACTACAAATGTATTGCTTACGTGTTTCTGATAAAGATCAACGTTTTATCTTATTTCGCGAGCGGCACTTGGATATTGAGAGAGAGAGAGGAGAGAGAGAGAGAGAGAGAGAGAGAGAGAGAGAGAGAGAGAGAGAGGAGAGAGAGAGAGAGAGAGAGAGAGGAGAGAGAGAGAGAGAGAGAGAGAGGCTGCTTTCCATTACGTATAAAGGTAAAAGGATACGAGTATACTCACCAGAACAATCCTCTCTCTCTCTCTCTCTCTCTCTCTCTCTCTCTCTCTCTCTCTCTCTCTCTCTCTCTCTCTCTCTCTCTCTCTCTCTCTCTCCCTTTGCATCCCGTTCACCCACCTCGCTATGCTGTCGATTGCACTCGCTCTCCAACCCAAAATCATGGTGACTCAAATTTCCACAGAAACTTTGCTGCCCACCAGACCGCCACTGTACGGTTAAGTGTGTGCGTGTGCGTGTGCGTGTGCGTGTGCGTGTGCGTGTGCGTGTGTGTGTGTGTGTGTGTGTGTGTGTGTGTGTGTGTGTGTGTGTGTGTGTATTCATCTAGTTGTATTCATCTAGTTGTATTTTACAGGGCCTGAGCAACGCTCGTATGGCCCCGTCTCCATATCAACATTTTTATCATTCATCCTTAGTGCTTAGTGTTGGGGGAAGCCAGCACCCCGGAGAGCAGGTCACAAACCCCGGCTAACACCCGGTACCCATTCACTGCTGGGTGGACAGGGGCTCGAGTTTTAAGGAAACAACCCATCTGTTTCCGCTCCGCCCGGGGATCGAACCCGGGACTTCTCGGTTGTGAACCGAGCGTGCTTCCCCTACACTACGGAGTAACCTTGTGTGTGTGTGTGTGTGTGTGTGTGTGTGTGTGTGTGTGTGTGTGTGTGTGTGTGTGTGTGTGTGTGTGTGTGTGTGTGTGTGTGTGTGTGTGTGTGTGTGTGTGTGTGTGTGTGTGTGTGTGTGTGTGTGTGTGTGTGTGTGTGTGTGTGTGTGTGTGTGTGTTTACGAGTCGAAGGTAAACAATGACTTTGGTTGCATTTGCATTTTTTTTTCAAACGCTGATTTATGTGTGTACTTATTATTTTGTTGTTTTTCCTCTCTTCTCCTCCCTCTCTCTCTCTTCTCTCTTCTCTCTCTCTCTCTCTCTCTCTCTCTCTCTCTCTCTCTCTCTCTCTTCCAGTTTCCCCCCTAAGAATCACCATCATACAAACATATTATATTCCACAAATGAAAACACGATTATGATTTCACTCCCTGGAAACAACAGAACCACAAACAATGTATTTCATCCTTCACGTCTCAAACACAACGCGAAATATTACAAACAGTGTCTAGGTAATATTAATGCGAGGCAATTTCTTTTATAATATCGCCTAGTGTTGAATAGTTGTTATGTTCGGCCTCACAAACCTTAAACAAACCTTAAACAAACCTTAAACAAACCTCACAAACCTTAAACAAACCTCACAAACCTTAAACAAACCTCACAAACCTTAAACAAACCTTAAAAAAACCTCACAAACCTTAAACAAACCTTAAATAAACCTGACAAACCTTAAACAAATCTCACAAACCTTAAACAAACCTGACAAACCTTAAAGAAATCTCACAAACCTTAAACAAACCTTAAACAAACCTTAAAAAATCTTACAAACCTTAAACAAACCTTAAATAAACCTCGCAAATCTTAAACAAACCTTAAACAAACTTCACAAACCTTAAATAAACCTTAAAAAATCTCACAAACCTTAAAGAAACCTTAAACAAACCTTAAACAAACCTTAAACAAACCTTAAACAAACCTCACAAACCTTAAACAAACCTTAAACAAACCTTAAACAAACCTTAAACAAATCTCACAAACCTTAAACAAACCTTAAACAAATCTCACAAACATTAAACAAACCTTAAAAAATCTCACAAACATTAAACAAACCTTAAACAAACCTTAAA
>JACEEZ010011941.1:85000-87500 GCA_016584305.1 Chionoecetes opilio | reverse complement strand
TTTTTTCTTTCTGTCCTTTTTTTGTTGCGACATTGCATTTTTTTCCCTTTTTCTTTCTGTCCTGTTTTGTTGCGACATTGCATTTTTTCCCTTTTTTCTGTCCTTGTTTTGTTGCGACATTGCATTTTTTTTTTCTTTCTGTCCTTGTTTTGTTGCGACTTTGCTTTGATCAGTGACATGTTTATTTGTTGACTGACGCGCGAGCACCTGTCTGTTTTGGGGTTTGTTTTTGTTTTGCCATGGCAGGCTCTCAGCACGCTTGCCAAATGTTTATAAATTGGCGCTAACGTGCACGTTCTATTTATCTGGACACGATGCACCATGAATGCATATTTTTGACCTATTTTGCCTGCCGTGATCACCACCAACACAAACACACACACGCACACACACACACACACACACACACATACTCACACACAACACAACACAACACAACACAACACATCACACACACACACACAACACACACACACACACACACACACACACACACACACACACACACACACACACACACACAACACACACACACACAATTTTCTGCCCCATTTCTTGTAACTGATTCTCTTTGCCCCATAAATATTTCGATTCTTCCTTCTCCTTTACCTATTGTTATTATTATTACTATCTATCTTATCTATCTATCTATTACTTATCTATCTATCTATCTTATTACTATCACTACTATCATTATCATTACCACTATCAATGTATTATAATAGCTTCTTTGACCACGTAATCTGAGCCTTGCAACACACTGGAAACGTACATTGTGTTGATTTAGTATGTAACTCCCGTGCTCCTTTTGTGTGTCGTGAATAATGATTGTCGAGGTGGTGGTGGTCCGCTATCTTAGGGTCCATTTGTCTTTCCCTTTCTGCTAGTAAGTCTTTGCTACTATTACTACTACCATTACTATCATTATCACTTGTTCTACTTTTTCTTTATGTCTCCGCGTCGCTTCGTGGAATTTTTTTTTTCTATTTTTTTATGTGTACAGTATTTACGAGCGTACACACAACACACACACACACCCACCCCACACCACACAAAACACACACACAACACATACACATACACATACACACACACACCCCAGACACAGCACAGACACACACCAACACCACACACACACACACACACCACACACCCACACACAAAAACACACACACAAACCACACACACACACACAAACACACACACCACACACACACACACACCACCCACACACACCATACCACACACACACACACACACACACACAACAACACACACACATACACCCCCACACACAACCATACACCACAAAATTCACCACACACAAAAATACCCCACACACACACACAGTCACACACACACACACACAAACCACACCACACACACACACACACACACACACACACACACACACACACACACACACACACACACACATTAATGGATCGATGGCGCTGTACTTTTATGGTTTTATAAATTCACTTCCTCGGTCAACGATAATACGATAAATAAATCTAAAATAACCTCGTTCAATGTCCTTTACACATAAAATCTAACCTCCCAAATATTGTATCATCTCCTTTTACCGAAATAAGTAACATGTTCCGAACAGGTTTATACATTCATTCATTCTATTTGAGTTAGTGAATTATTATATACCGTAGAAGAAACCATCTCTTTTTACCGTAGGATCGTGTTATAAAAACTAGCTTTGTGTTAACCCCTTGAGGCCCAGGACGTAATTTCCATTGTAATTTGGATATCATTAGACAATTTTTAGAGAATATAAGCAATATCTTATAGCTATGACCTGTTTAGTATCCTTGTCCACTAAATAATTTGGTATATTACGTTACCTTTCGTAATTATATGGCTTGACAACAAACACATTTTTTTAGCAGAGGAAAGATCTGGGCGTGAAGGGGTTAATCTAAAAATGTGACTGTATGTGTGTATGTTTTTTTTTCATGTAAGAAAGAGAACGAAGAGAAGGTTGTTAAAAATGCGTCGCCTCGCGTGTTTGCTCTGCCACCTCGACGCTTTGTAAATTCCCAGTCGATTTGTTTCGGTGCTCGACTTTTTTATTTTTTTATTTTTTAATTATTAACCGACTTGTTTTTGTTGTACCTCCATGTTGCCCCCTCTCAAAATAGGGGGAGAAAAAACTACTGACCAAAACCACAAACCGTCCAATGCCTATATTTTTTTCTTCATATACCAATTTCCTTTTTCCATTCGACTTTTTTCACTTTTAACCGACTTGTTTTTGTTGTACCTCAATGTTACACCCTCTAAAAAACAGGGAGAAAAAACTGGACAAAACCACAAACCGACCCATTCCAATACTTTTTCTTCATATACTAATTTCCATTTTTTTCCATTCGACTATTTTTACTTTTAACCGACTTTTTTTTGTTGTACCTCCATGTTGCCCCCTCTCAAAAAAAAAGGAGGAGAAAACTACTGACCAAAACCACAAACCGATCAATTCCAATACTTT
>JACEEZ010011941.1:67500-80000 GCA_016584305.1 Chionoecetes opilio | reverse complement strand
ATACAAGGGATGCGTAACTTAGTTATGAAGGATATTGAATTTATCATAGTTTACACTCACCTTTAGAGGCAGAGTAAGGGGCGATCTGATAGAATTTTTAAGTGGATCAAGGAGTTTAATAAAGGAGAGGTAGGAAAGTTCTTACAACGTTTAACCAGGGTAGAACAAGAAGTAACGGATTCAAGCTGAAAAGCGTAGATTTAGAAAGGAAATAGGGAAAAACTGGTTCACAAATAGGGTGGTGAATGAGTGGAATGGCTCCAGTAGACAGGTAGTTAGTGCGGGCGTCAATTAGGGAGCTTTAAAGGGGGAGCTGGAATAGTTCATGGATGGGGATGAAAGGTGGAATGTAGGTAGTGTTAGGTGCAGGAACTACCACGTGGTAGGCCTCGCGCCTCTTGTAGCTTCCTTATTTTCTTATGTTCTTATGTTCTTACTACTACTACTACTACTACTTCTTCTATTACTACTACTACTACTTCTACTTCACCTACTACTACTACTACTACTACTACTACTACTACTACTACTACTTCTATTACTACTACTACTACTTCTACTTCAACTACTACTACTACTACTACTACTACCACTACTCTTTTTCATTGTTTTTACTTTGATAAATATAAACACACACATTTGCATTGTACATACATATACATACATACATACATACACATCCTATTTCCTCAGGTTTTAATGAAGTGTAATTAAAGTGGGTGTATTGCAATGACGTCACTTTGATTACCTTTGAACTGGTGTTAATTAGGACCAAAATGCAAGTGACAATACAGGGTAGTAAGGTGGGATAATATACGTCGAGTAGCAGTCTTTTGATAGCCATATAAGGAAGGGTAGGGATGATATTATTACTTTGATGTCGTTTCTAATTACCCAACTTCTGAAATTGACTGACATAATGATTCATAACAGACAGGTATAAACAGGTGAATGAGTAGGAGCAGCAGGTATATTGGTGTTCACTACTACTACTACTACTACTACTACTACTACTTCTACTTCTACTTCTACTTCAACTACTACTACTACTACTACTACTACTACTACTACTACTACTACTACTACTACTACTACTACTACCACTACTCTTACTACTACTACTACTACTACTACTACTCTTACTACTACTACTACTACTACTACTACTACTATTACTAATTCTACCACTACTATTACTACTACTACCGACACCACTACTACTACTACCACTACTATTACTACTACCACCACCACAACCACCACTACTACTACTACTACTACTATTACCACCACCACCATCACCACCACTACTACTATCTCTGCTATTTTTAAACTTGAGAATCTTATACTGTATTAATATAAATTTATAAAAGTGCCGAGTTTATTACAACATATCCGTGATTATTAAAAAAAACTTCGGTCCGGGAAATGGCAACTTATTACTATTATATAGGTCAATTTTTCTTCAGTTCTTTATTTACTTTTTTCTTCTTCTTTGTTGATATCTATGTCATGCGAATTATTGACCTCTGCCCTATTATGTCATTTCTTTGTCTTGTCTTTCGTCTGTGATCGACTTTTTGGCTGATAGTGTGCGTGTTTCTCTTGGTCCTCTCTCTCTTTCTCTCCTGATTTTCCTTTGTTTTCTTTGATTTAACCCATTAGTCTGGGTTCTCTCTCTCTCTCTCTCTCTTTTTTCCTCTCTCTCTCTCTCTCTCTCTCTCTCTCTCTCTCTCTCTGTCTCTCTCTCTCTCTCTCTCTCTCTCTCTCTCTCTCTCTCTCTCTCTCTGATTTTCCTTTGTTTTCTTGTATTTAACCTACTTGTCCTGGGTCTCTCTCTCTTTCTCTCTCTCTCTCTTCTCTCTCGTCTCTCTCTCTCTCTCTTCTCTCTATCTCCTCTCTCTCTCTCTCTCTCTCGTATCATCTCTCTCTCTCTCTCTCTCTGATTTTGCCTTTGTTTTCTTGTATTTAACTACTTGTCTGGGTCTCTCTCTCTCTTCTCGTCTCTCTCTCTCTCTCTCTCTCTCGTCTCATCTTCCTCTTTCTCTCTCTCATCGTCTCTCTCGCTCTCTCTCTCTCTCTCTCTCGCTCTTTCTGTCTTGATTTCCTTTGTTTTCTTTATTTACCATTTGTCTGGGTTCCTCTCTCTCTCTCTCTCTCTCTTCATCTCTCTCTCCTCTCTCTCTTCTCTCTCATCTTCTCCGAGACGTCGTCTCTCTCTCTCTCTCTCCTCTCTCCTTCTCTCTCTCTCTCTCTCTCTCTCTCTCTCTCTCGTCTCTCTCTCTCTCCCTCTCTCTCTCTGTCTCTCGTCTCGTCGTTTTCCTCTCTCATCTCACATCTCGATCTCTCTCTCTCTCATCTCTTCTCTCTCTCCTCTCCCTCTCCTCTCTCATCGTCCTCTCTCTGTCTCCTCTCTCTCATTCCTCTCTGTCTCCTCCTCCCCTCCTTCCTCTCTCTCTCAGCTCTCTCTCTCTCTCTTTCTGTCTTGATTTTCCTTTGTTTTCTTGTATTTAACCTACTGTCTGGGTTTCTCCTCTCTCTCTATCTCTCTCTCCTCTCTCTCTCTTCTCTCTCTCATCTCTCCTCTCTCTCCTCTCTCTCTCTCTCTCTTCTTCTCTCTCTCTCGTCTCTCTCGTCTCTCCTCTCTCTCATCTCTCTCGTCGTTTCTCTCTCCGCTCCTCTTTCCCCTGATTCCTTGTTTTCTTTTATCTATTTGTCTGGTTTCTCTCTCTCTCTTCTCTCTTGATTTCCTTTTGTTTCTTTTTATTTAACCGATTTTGCCTGGGTTCTCTCTCTCTCTCGTCTCTCTCTCTCCATCTCTCGTCTCTCTCTCTCTCTCTCTCTCTCTCTCTCTGCTCGTCTCATCATCTCGTCCTCTTCTCTCTCTCTCTCTCTCTCTCTCTCTCTCTCTCCTCTCGTCTCGTCTGATTTTCCTTTGTTTTCTGTATTTAACCTACTTGTCGGGTCTCTCTCTCTCTCTCTCTCTCGTCTCGTCTCTCTCTCTCTCTCTTCTCTCGACTCTCTCTCTTCTCGTCTCTCTCTCTCTCTCTCTTCTCTCTCTCATCTCCTCATCTCTCTTCCTCTCTCTCTCTCTCTCTCTCTCATCTCTCTCTCTCTCTCTCTCCTCTCTCTCAAATTACTGTCATTGCCTGTTTTCCACTTAACTTTGAGAAACATGCAGAGCTATTTTTGCCTCGACTGTTACTGCCGCCGCTTTATTAATTCATCATCACAAGTGCTCGCTCGAATATTTGTCCATAAATGATTATATGATAGCGGAAACTAATTAATGACCCGGTATTAGGGGTCAGAGTATGCTAATGACTCTCTTAATTACTTTCGACCATGAAGAATATAGATTTCATATTTCTATAGTAAAGTTTTTTTTTTTTTACTTTTTTTCTTTTTCAACGAAATTAAATTCACATCATGATTAGTTTTTAATATTTAGTGTTGGTTTTGACGCCATTAACGTGAAATAATTATGTTTTCTTTTAGTAAATACATGAATACTTTGGTACTTAAGGGGAGTTTTAAAATCATGCATAAAGCGCAAACTTTTTTCAAAGTAAAGTTCTCTGTGTGCCGAAGAATTTTGTGCCGATTACCTTTCCTTTTTTTTTTCGTAATTAGAAAAACTGGAGGGATTACGTCAAAACTTTCCCAAACAACAACACTTTGATGTTTAGAGTTGATGCTCGACTTTTCGCTTTTCATTATAGCTTTAAATATTTTTTTTCCACTTTTCCATTTACTACGTGTTAGGAAAATACCTTTGTTAATTCTCAAAATATAATGGCACGGTTTTCTCTCTCTCTCTCTCTCTCTCTCTCTCTCTCTCTCTTCTCTCCTCTTTTTTCCTCTCTCTCCTCTTCTTCTCTCTCTCTCCTCTCTTTCTCTCTCTCTCTCTCTCCTCTCTCTCTCTCTCTCTCCCTCTTTCTTTCTCTCTCTCTCTCACACACACACACCCTCCCAACACTATAAACTACACAGATACGCACTAAAGCCCCTCCATTTGACCTCTTACGACTTCCCCCACCACCACAACAATCACCACAACAATCACGACCACCTAACTGCCTTTTAAACCCTCTCAAACCCCCTACCACCACCACCAAGACCTAACAATGAACCCCAACCCGCAGCTTCTGCCGCAAGTGTCATGGGTGAGACGGAGAGACTGGCACATCTTAACCTCGGGAACTCTCACTTACACGAAGGAGAACCGATTCGACATCCACCACCCCGAGGGAAGCAACGAGTGGACGCTGGCTATTAAATACGTGGAACTCGCAGATGCAGGAATGTACGAGTGTCAGGTGAGTAAATGTACGAGTCAAAAAAATCAACCCAAAATCCCAAAAAATCCAAACCAAATTCCCAAAAAATCCCCCCAAAATCCCAAAACATTCCCCCAAAACCCAAAAAATCCCCCCAAAATCCCACAAAAAATGCTAAAAAAAATCCTGAGTGTCAGGTGAGTGAATGTAAGATTAATAGACATACTATCGTCTATCGTCTACTATCGTCTACTACTATCTACTACTATACTATCTATACTATCTATTCTACTATCGTATTTAAAAGTCTATAGATCTTGAGTAAATGTAAGAGTGTCAGGTGAGTAACGGTGATGTAAGGCTGTTGGGGTGTTTGTGACGTGAGGAAGTGTGGAGTGGGTGGAGTGAAATTGTTTTGATGAAAAATACGTAAGGTTGAGGAATAGGAGTGTGGGTATGGCAAGGGGGGAGGTATGGAGAGAGAGAGAGAGAGAGAGAGAGAGAGAGAGAGAGAGAGAGAGAGAGAGAGAGAGAGAGAGAGAGAGAGAGAGAGAGAGAGAGAGAGAAGAGAGATGAGAGAGAGAGAGAGAGAGAGAGAGAGAGAGAGAGAGAGCTAGTGTATGTGTGTGAAAGAGAGAGAAAGAGAGAAGGTGTAGGAATGGAATGTCTTGGAGAAAAAAAAGGGAAAGGGAGGATGGAAGAAGGATGGGAAGTTGGTAAATAACGTGATGATAGAGAAAGTGTGGATGAAGTGAGATAAAGGAGGTGAGACAAGGAGAAAGGAAGGAAGGAAGGAAGAGAGATAGGAACTTCAGTAAAGGAAAAGATGAAGGAAAGAAGGAAAGGAAAAGAGGAGAGTCAATATGAATACCTCTGAGCTAGCATATTTACGAGAGAAAGAGAGAGAAAGAGAGAAAAAAATGCGAGAGAGAGAAATGGTAAAGAAGTATAAGAGAGCGAAGGGGAGGGACGTAAAAAGAATTGGAGAGGAAGTGAGAATCATGTGACGGATGAAAATAAGAAAGGAAAAGAGATAATAAGTAAAAAAGATAAAAATAAATCTAGACTTGACTTGGAGCAAATACAAAAAAAGCGTTCACAAGAAGAGAAAGGAAAAGTAGGATAAAAACGGAACGTGAATAAGTGTAAATGACAAGAATAAAAGATGATAAAGAAGGAAGAAAATGAGAAGAAGAAAGAAGAAGAAAGGTAAAGAGAAGGTGAAGGTATGAAAAGGGAAAAGAAATGGAGGAAGAAGAGGAAGAAAATGTGATAAGGAGAGAATAAGAGGAGTTAGAGAGAATGTGAAGGTCTGAAATAAGAAAGGAAAGGGGCTGAAAAGAAGAGAATAAGAAAAGGTTGAGAGAAGAAGGGCTGAAATGGGAAAGGAAAGGGGCTGAAAAGGAGAGAATAAAAAAAGTTAGAGAATGTGAAGGTCTGAAATAAGAAAGGAAGGGGGCTGAAAAGAAGAGAATAAGACAAGGTAGGGAGAAGAAGGGCTGAAATGGGAAAGGAAAGGGGCTGAAAAGGAGAGAATAAAAAAAGTTAGAGAATGTGAAGGTCTGAAATAAGAAAAGAAGGGGGCTGAAAAGAAGAGAATAAGAAAAGGTTGAGAGAAGAAGGGCTGAAATGGGAAAGGAAAGGGGCTGAAAAGGAGAGAATAAAAAAAGTTAGAGAATGTGAAGGTCTGAAATGGGAAGGGAAAGGGAGTTAAGAGGTTGAAAAGAAGAGAATATGAAAAGGTTAGAGATAATGTGCCTGCAATGGGAAGGAAAAGAGCTGAAACGAAGATAATAAGAAAAGTTACAGAAATATGAAGGTCTGAAATAAGAAGGGAAAAGGAGTAAAGAGGTTAAGGAGCTTGATGAGTAAAGGGAGAACAGGAAGTGATTAAATTAGGAAAGCGGAGGAGGAAGGAGAAGGAGTAATTTGAGATGAAGGCAGGGAATGATGTCTACAGCAGGAGAATACAAATACATGTTATGGATAGATCAACTTGAGGTATTTCATCTTCCTTTAGTGGTAAAGTTATTTAGGTTTATGAAGAATTGGTGCTCAGGGAAGATATTACGTGCAAGATGGTGGATGTGTTTGGTACGAAGAGATAGAGAGAGATGAGGAGAGAGAGAGAGAGAGAGAGAGAAGAGAGAGGAGAGGAGAGAGAGAGAGAGAGAGGAGAGAGAGAGAGAGAGGAGGAGAAGAGGGAGTAGAGAGAGAGGAGAGGAGAGGAGAGAGGAGAGAGAGAAGAGAGTTGTCAGAGAGAGTGCTTCTAATGCAGAGGAGAGGGCAATGCTTCTCGTTTGCTAATCACACGAGAGGGCTCACATTCAACAACAACACACACACCCAACACAAAAAACAACACCACACAACACAAACAACAACACACAACACAAACACAACACACAATACAAATCACACTCAAAAACACCACACAACAAAAAACCAGTGGTATCCTCAAACACAAATTTGCAGCTTAAACAAACACTACACCTGCCAACACACATACCCTACACCCCATCAACATCACACCTCCCCAACTCATACCCAACCACACACACCATACAATCTAACTCAAACCCCACCTCATCATCCATCCTCTCCACCAGCTCTCTCTCATCATCTAAAACTCTCTCACGTACCACCCATCCCTCCTTAACCCCTCCACTCTATTCTCCTTTCCCTTCTCCCCTCCCTACACCTTTCTCCCTTCCCCTTCCCTCTCCCTCCCATTTCTTCCTTCTTACTCTCCCTTCTCCTTTTCCCTTTTCTTCCTTTCCCTTCCTTTTCCTCTCTAACCTCTCCATACCCCCCCCTATCTCCCTTTCAATTCTCTCCCCCCTTCTAACTTCTCCCCTACTTCTCTCTCTCTCTCTCCTCCTTCTCTTCCCTACCTCCTCCTCTTCTCGTCATCTCTCCCATCCTCTCCTCTCTCTCTCTTCTCTCTCTCTCTCTCTCTCTCTCTCTCCTCTCTCATCTCTCTCTCTTCTCTCTCTCTCTTCCCTCTCCCCTCTCTCTCTCTCTCTTCTCCCCTCTTCTCTTCTCTCTCTCTCTTTTCCCCTTCTCCTCTCTCCTCTCTCTCTCTTCCTCGTCTCTCTCTCTCTCTCTCTCTTTCTCTCTCTCGACTCTCTTTCTCCCTCTCTCTCTCTCTTCTGCTCTAACTCCCGTCTATCATGCCCTTCATGAGCATCGTGTCGGGGGGGGGTGGTTCGGGGTCTCTGTCAAACTGTCTGTCTTTTGTTGCTCCTCCTGGTCGTCCCGTGTCTATGCTCCAGTCGTCCGGTTCTCCCCGTCCTCCTCACGTTTCATCAACGGTAGTCCAGGTTTGCTCCGTCCCTTTGATCCAAAAGTGTCACGGGGTCGGGGTAGGTGTCCTGGTTATGAGTCCGTCTATGGTCCACGGCCGGTTTATTATGAGTCAAAAGGGTCACGGGTTTTTTGAGTCCGGTGGCTATACCAAGGTTCTCACGGTGAGTCCAAAAGGTGTCCACGGGGTTTTTTATGAGTCCAAAGGTGTCCACGGGTTTTGTAGAGTCGGAAAAGGGGTCCACGGGGGTTTAGAGTCCAAAGGTGTCACGGGGTTTGATTAGGAGGCAAAGGTGTCCACGGGGGTTTGAGTCCAAGGTGCCCGGGTGTTTAGTGAGTCCAAAAGGTGTCACGGGGTTTATTTGAGTCAAAGGTGTCCACGGGGTTTTTTATGAGTCCAAAAGGTGTCCACGGGGTTTTTATGAGTCCAAAAGGTGTCCACGGGGTTTATTATGAGTCCAAAAGGTGTCCACGGGGTTTATTATGAGTCCAAAAGGTGTCCACGGTGTTTTTTATGAGTCCAAAAGGTGTCCACGGGGTTTTATATGAGTCCAAAAGGTGTCCACGGGGTTCATTATGAGTCCAAAAGGTGTCCACGGGGTTTCTTATGAGTCCTAAAGGTGTCCACGGGGTTTATTGAGTCCAAAAGGTGTCCACGGGTTTTTTATGAGTCCAAAAGGTGTCCACGGGTTTTTTTTTATGAGTCCAAAAGGTGTCCACGGGGTTTTTTATGAGTCCAAAAGGTGTCCACGGGTTTTTTATGAGTCCAAAAGGCGTCCACGGGGTTTATTATGAGTCCAAAAGGTGTCCACGGGGTTTTTTATGAGTCCAAAAAGTGTCCACGGGGTTTTTTATGAGTCCAAAAGGCGTCCACGGGGTTTATTATGAGTCCAAAAGGCGTCCACGGGGTTTATTATGAGTCCAAAAGGTGTCCACGGGGTTTTTTATGAGTCCAAAAGGTGTCCACGGGGTTTTTTATGAATCCAAAAGGTGTCCACGGGGTTTTTTATGAGTCCAAAAGGTGTCCACGGGGTTTATTATGAGTCCAAAAGGTGTCCACGGGTTTTTTTATGAATCCAAAAGGTGTCCACGGGGTTTTTTATGAATCCAAAAGGTGTCCACGGGGTTTATTATGAATCCAAAAGGTGTCCACGGGGTTTATTATGAGTCCAAAAGGTGTCCACGTGGTTTAATATGAGTCCAAACGGTGTCCACGGGATTTAATATGAGTCCAAAAGGTGTCCACGCGGTTCATTATGAGTCCAAAAGGTGTCCACGGGGTTCATTATGAGTCCAAAAGGTGTCCACGTGGTTTAATATGAGTCCAAAAGGTGTCCACGGGGTTTAATATGAGTCCAAAAGGTGTCCATGGGGTTTATTATGAGTCCAAAAGGTGTCCACGTGGTTTACCCAAAAGTGTCCACGTGGTTTATCCAAAGGTGCCCACGTGGTTTACCCAAAGGTGTCCACGTGGTTGAATACATAAGGTAATAATAAGGAGAATTAATAAGGCATCGACGGGGTTTAATAAGGCAATAATGAGGTAATAATAAGGACAATTAATAAGGTAATACTGAGACTTTGGCGTGACAGGTAATAATAAGGTCAAAATAAAGACAATGAATAAGGTCACAATAAGACTTTGGCGTGACAGGTAATAATAAGGTCAAATAAAGACAATGAATAAGGTCACAATAAGACTTTGGCGTGACAGGTAATAATAAGGTCAAAATAAAGACAATGAATAAGGTCACAATAAGACTTTGGCGTGACAGGTAATAATAAGGTCAAATAAAGACAATGAATAAGGTCACAATAAGACTTTGGCGTGACAGGTAATAATAAGGTCAAAATAAAGACAATGAATAAGGTCACAATAAGACTTTGGCGTGACAGGTAATAATAAGGTCAAATAAAGACAATGAATAAGGTCACAATAAGACTTTGGCGTGACAGGTAATAATAAGGTCAAAATAAAGACAATGAATAAGGTCACAATAAGACTTTGGCGTGACAGGTAATAATAAGGTCAAAATAAAGACAATGAATAAGGTCACAATAAGACTTTGGCGTGACAGGTAATAATAAGGTCAAAATAAAGACAATGAATAAGGTCACAATAAGACTTTGGCGTGACAGGTGATAATAAGGTCAAAATAAAGACAATGAATAAGGTCACAATAAGACTTTGGCGTGACATGTAATAATAAGGTCAAATAAAGACAATGAATAAGGTCACAATAAGACTTTGGCGTGACAGGTGATAATAAGGTCAAAATAAAGACAATGAATAAGGTCACAATAAAACTTTGGCGTGACAGGTGATAATAAGGTCAAAATAAAGACAATGAATAAGGTCACAATAAGACTTTGGCGTGACAGGTGATAATAAGGTCAAAATAAAGACAATGAATAAGGTCACAATAAAACTTTGGCGTGACAGGTGATAATAAGGTCAAAATAAAGACAATGAATAAGGTCACAATAAGACTTTGGCGTGACAGGTGATGAGTTTCTTTCATTTCTTATTTCAGGGTTATGTGTAATTTTAATTGGTTATTTTATTGAATTTTGCTTCAGTGTTTTTTTTTATAGGTAATAAAGGTGAGTATTTTTGAGTGGTATTTTTGTTTTGTTTTTATTTAATTGCGTTTCTGTGTGTGTGTTTTTTTTTAAGGGTAATAAAGGTGAGTCAAGTTGAAGGGTTTTTTTTAATTTTCTTTTAGGTGGGAGTAAGTGTGATTGTGTTTTGATGTGCTCTCTCTCTCTCTCTCTCATCTCTCTCCTCTCGCCTTCTTCTCTCCTCTCTCTCTCTCTCTCTCTCTCCTCTCCTCTTCCTCTCTCTCCATAAAGGGCTGCGTTTCCAAGGCATAGACACTACTTCACGTTCTCCCTTCTTCTTCTCGTATCTCTTACTCGTCCTCCTCCTCCTCCTCCTCCTTTTCCACCACCACCATACGTCCGCGTCTCCTTATTTACACTAACTACTAGACTACTACACTCACTATATCTACTACACTACTATACTTACTACTATACTACTACTAATTCTTCTCCTCACCTCTACCTCCTCCTCCAACTCCTTTCCCTATCCCCCTCCTACGACACTACCTACCCCGCTACTACTATTACCTCACAACAACAAATCCTACTACTACTACTACTACTACTACTACTACTACTACTACTACTACTACTACTACTACTACTACTACTACTACTACTACTACTACTACCACAACAACAATAACTCCTACTACTACTACTACTACTACTACTACTACTACTACTACTATTACTACTACTGCCACAACAACAACAACTCCTACTACTACTACTACTACTATCACTACTACTACTACTACTACTACTACTACTACTACTGCTACTACTACTACTACTACAACAACAACTACTACTACTACTTCTACTACTGCTACTACACCACTGGCACATTTCAGAATATTCCAAGTAAAGCGAACATGAATTATATAAGTACACAATGGGAGCGGGAAAAAATGTTCCTCAGAGAGTCGTTAAGGAAGCCGCAGAGAGAAGAGAGAGGAGAGAGAGAGAGAGAGAGAGAGAGAGAGAGAGAGAGAGAGAGAGAGAGGAGAGAGAGAGAGAGAGAGTAGAGAGAGAGGAGAGAGAGAGAGAGAGAGAGAGAGAGAGAGAGAGAGAGAGAGAGAGAGAGAGAGAGAGAGAGAGAGAGAGAGAGAGAGAGAGAGAGAAAAAAAATATTATCGTTCATTACTTTCTGTTCCTCATTTTCCTTATCACATCATGCACGGCACACAATTATATTTCACTTGAGGCTGACTTATTTTTCTATTTTTCATCCATTTGCTAGTTTTTATTTTTACCCCTTGCGACCCATAACGTAATTTCCACTGTAATGTGGGTACCATTAGACAATTTTTAGTGAATATAAGCACTATCTTATAGATATGACCTGTTTAGTATCCTTGTCCACTAACTAATTAGGTATATTTAGTAACTTTTCGTAATTTTATGGCTAACAACGGACGCTTTTATATAGTAAAGGGATGATCTGGGCGTGTAGAGGTTAAGAAGTTGGCTGAAGATGATAATTATTTCCTCCTCTTTTCCGTATGTTGACAAATAATTTCATCTAAGTATGTTTCATCTAAAAGGCGATAAATTTATTATGATTGCAAAATTTACTCGAGTGTTGCGCCGTGTTTGTGATTCTCAGCGCGAAATTCTACTTAGCTGTCTGCAATGTGTGTTTAATTCTCTTTGTCTGCCTCTCAGTCTGGGTTTGTTCGATTTTATTATTTACTAGCCGCAAAGCCGCCCTCCGGGCGGACTTTTTGGCTAGCTCCTGCGGAGGGCTATTGGTGGTGGGCCTTCGGCCCACCACCTGTGTTTGGTGGGCCTTCGGCCCACCAAACACGGACCCCTCCAATAGCCCCTTCTAACTTTCTGAAATCATGGATGTAGAAATGTATGTATTACCCCCACCCATTCACTCACCCATTACCCATCACCCCCCACCCATTCACTCACACCTTTTACCCATCACCCCCCACCCATTCACTCACCCTTACCCCATCACCACACACCCATTCACATCACCCATACCCATCACCCCCCACCTATTCCCTCACCCATCACCCATCACCCCCAACCCATCACCCCCCACCCATTCACTCACCCATCACCCCACACCCATTACCCATCACCCCACCCATTCACTCACCCATTACCAACCATCACCCTACATCAAGGTTTCCTCATTCTCGCCACCCACTTTTTTTTCACATTATCGCTAATAGGCTGGTAAAAAAAAAAAAAAAAAAGTGATCGGATCATCTCATAATTGGGCTTAAAACCTTCCCCTGGTCAACCCGGTTCCAAAAATGTTTTCATATGAGGTGATTGCGCCACGGG
>JACEEZ010011941.1:60000-62500 GCA_016584305.1 Chionoecetes opilio | reverse complement strand
TATGCTATTTAGTATTTACACGCTGATATAAAATAATAAACCCGCCTCTATAGTGGTGTACGTGACGAAAGGTGAGTGTATAGCTTTGGATTTAGTTAGTTAAATTAGTTAGTTAGTAATAGTCCTTTGCTTTAGATTATTAGACAGGTGTAAGGGTGTAGTTCTATGCTACTCATACCCTGATATAAAGTACTAAACCCGCTTCTATAGTGGTGTACGTGAGGGAAGGTGAGAGTCCAGGCGTTGTTATTAACCCCTTGAGACCCATAACGTAATTTCCATTGTAATTTGGGTACCATTAGACAATTTTCAGTGATTATAAGCAATATTTAATAGATATGACCTGTTTAGTATCCTTGTCGACCAACTAATTTGGTATATTAAGTTACTTTTCTTAATTTTATGGCTAACAACAGACAATTTTGTATAGCAAAGGAAAGATCTGGGCGTGAAGGAGTTAATAAGACAAGTGTAAAGACGTAGTGTTATGCTATTTATACCCTGATATAAAGTACTAAACCCGCCTCTACGTGACCAAAGGTGAGTGCCTAGTACTGCTGCTATTAATGAGACAAGTGTAAAGACGTAGTGCTATGCTATTTAAATCCTAATAAAATGAAAAACCGTGGGAGTATGCTGTAATAGGGTGTTATTTTGGTGGTTTTAATAGAGTGTAGTTGAGGAAGGAATGTTGACACGGGTGTATAAATGGAGACAGGAGAACGTGTGAGTAGTGTAGGAGGCAGTAACTACTCTTAATAGGGTGGGTAAAGGGAAGGGTAATTGGCTTATCGCGGATTGCTACGAGGCGGGTTAGGAAGCAGGGCTGGTTTTGGGAGGAGGCAGGAAAGGGACACGGGGAGATATAAGGACATGAGGAGATATAGGAGGAGAAAGAGGTACGAAGGTAGAAGTATATATAGAAGCATAGAATGTAATGTATAGTCTATTTTTTTTTAACAAGGCGAAAATTCCATTCTATCTTAAGGTCTCATGCTTAAAATGATGCCTATGTTTACCTGATACTATGGTTAATTATGATAAAATACAACTGATATTTAGAAGAAGTGTAGTATTTCCTTCTCCTGGCATCAAATATCAGTCAGTAAGCAGCAAGGGAGCAGGATTTTTCTTCTCGTTAAAAAAACCAGAGTATAGGTAGTAGTAGTAATAGTAGTAACAAGGCAATAGTAAAAATAGTAGTAACAGGCACGGAGGTTAATGTAGAATAATTTCGCGGTGTTTGGGAAATTAGTGATAAAAGATAAAAGGATAAGTTTAGGATTAGGTTTAGTCTGGTTTTGGAAAGAGACAACAACACGCCCGTTATTTTCACGCTCACTGCTCTTCTGAACTTGCTAACTGCATGCCTCCCCCCCTCCCACGACCTCGCTGCACAAGACTTTCTACTCATTCTCATTCCTATTTTGTCTATCTTCCTAATGCGAGAGATAATAAGTATCTTTACTCTTTCATCCCTTTCACTGATAAACTCTGGAACTGTCTTCCTGTTTCTATTTTTTCACTTTCCTACGACTTAAATCTTTTCAAGAGAAGAGTAACAAGACCCTCCCGAACTAAATTGACACACCCCTCTTTATTTTTATTCTCTTACTGTCTTCTCTATAAGGACTGGCCCTTTAGCGGCTTTTTGTTACTTTTTTCTTTGCCCTTGGCCTGTCTTTTGTAATGTAAAAAAATGAAGAGAAAAAAATGAAACCAGAAGAGGAGAGGTTAGAAGAGCAGAAAGAGGAGCATAAATGGTACAGTGGTTTTGCTGAAGAGTTTTGTGGTGTAAAAGCTTGCTGGTGAAAAATATTAAAAAAACATGTATAGGCTTCGGTTTGGGCTTTGCAGCGATGAGGGTAAGCCTATAAAAGCTATTACCTATAAAACTCATCAAGTATAAGGTTATTAAAGAGGCTTTTGTGTGGAAGGGTACACCTGGATACAAGTTATTATATTTTTTCCGGGCAGGTGAGGTGACAAGGTTTTCGTGTGGGTGCAAAGAGTGCGAGGGATGGAAGGGGATGGCGGGGTGACAGGCACTAACTATTGAGCGACAGGAGTGTATTGGAGTAACGAGCAGACAGGGGATGTGAAATTAGCATGCAAAGGACCGCAGAGTTTACAGCACGGGAGGGTATAGCCGTGTGTGTGTGTGTGTGTGTGTGTGTGTGTGTGTGTGTGTGTGTGTGTGTGTGTGTGTGTGTGTGTGTGTGTGTGTGTGTGTGTGTGTGTGTGTGTGTGTGTGTGTGTGTCTATGTGTGTGTGTGGTCGGTGTGGTATTGTTTAGTGTGTGTGTGTGTGTGTCGTACTATGATAGTGTTTGGTGTCGGAGACAGAATAATATGTTTAGTGTGGTGTGTGTGTGTGTGTGTGTGTGTGTGTGTGTGTGTGTGTGTGTGGTGTGTGGTGTGTGTGTGTGTGTGTGTGTGTGTGTGTGTGTGTGTGTGTGTGTGTGTGTGTGAGAGAGAGAGAGAGTCATTATAATAGTGTG
>JACEEZ010011941.1:47500-52500 GCA_016584305.1 Chionoecetes opilio | reverse complement strand
GTGTGTGTGTGTGTGTGTGTGTGTGTGTGTGTGTGTGTGTGTGTGTGTGTGTGTGTGTGTGTGTGTGTGTGTGTGTGTGTGTGCGTGCGTGTGTGTGTGTGCCATAGACAATTTGGAATATTATGTGCGTTTTTGTCAAATTAACTGTAATTCTCTCTCTCTCTCTCTCTCTCTCTCTCTCTCTCTCTCTCTCTCTCTCTTCTCTCTCTCTCTCTCTCTCTCTCTCTCTCTTCTCTCTCTCTCTCCTCTCTCTCTCTCTCTCTCTCTCTCTCTCTCTCTCTCTCTCTCTCTCCTCTCTCTTCTCAACTCTTCTCTCTCCTCTCTCTCTCTCTCTCTCTCTCTCTCTCTTCTCTCTCTCTCTCTCTCTCTCTCTCTCTCTCTCTCTCTCTCTCTCTCTCAAGTGTACGTGCGCGCGTGTGTGTGGTGAGTGTGTTTTAAAGGGAACAAATATATTGCCTTCCCCAGAGTCTTTCAGGCGACACGACGGGAGACAGGGGTGGGAGGGGTGAAGGAGGGGATGAAAGAGGGGGTGGAGAGAGGGGTGGAAGGGGTGGAGGGGGTGGAGAGGGTGGAGGGGGGGGGAAATGAGCTACCTTCCGACCCTGAGAAGAAGCAGCACATCTCACTTCCCCCCCCTCCCAAACACACACACACACACACACACACACACACAAGACACACACAGACACACACACACACACACACACACACACACACACACACCACACACACCTCACACATACACACACACACACACACACACACACACACACACACACACACACAGACAGACACACACACCCCCCACACACACACACACACACACACACACACACACACACACACACACACACACACACACACACACACACACACACACACACACACACACACACACACACACACACACACACACACACACACACAACACAAACACCCCCTCAACACACACACACACACACACACACACACACACACACACACACACACACACACACACACACACACACACACACAATCAATCGCGTCTTGTATCGCCTGGTTGGGACGGAGATTCATGAGACACGAACACAACGAAAATAAAAAAGGTAAGCAAGGAAGAACCTCAATTGGCGGTACATCTCCATTACTCACCCAAGGACGCGATGGAATGTCAACTGTTCGTCCCACCTGTCGAAGGCTGTAAGATTCCCGCGTCGTCCCTTACCCCTGGAATTATTTATATCATATCCCATTCCTGCACAAATAAAAAAAAATTCGCTTATTACTACATATATAAATCATGCGGACAAGGACTACCTACCCTCCCTTCCTACAAAACAAATACAAAAAAAATCGATTGCTACATATATATAACATGCGGACAAAAACTACCTACCCTCCCTTCCTACAAAAAAATAAAAATAAATCGCTTACTATATATATAAATCATATGGACAAGGACTACCTACCCTCCCTTCCTGCACAAAAATAAATAAATCGCTTACTACATATATAAATCATACGGACAAGGACTGCCTACCCTCCCTTCCTACAAAAATAAAAAAGAAATTGTCGTTTATTACCGACATACACTTTTTTGTTTCTCTGTTATAACACATATATAAAAAAAAATATGTCGCTTACTACCAACAGACACATTTTTGTTTGTTTTCCAGGTAGAAAACATAATAAATAAAATATATGGACAGGGTTTCATACAAGTTTTTACCCAAATTAAATATAAATATAAAAAAATTGTCGTTTACTACCGATATATACTTTTTCTTTTCCTGGTATAATATAATATATAGAATATGTGGACAAGGCTTCCCATTAGTATTTCCCTAGAATAAAATAAATATAAAAAGAAAAATAGTTTCAAAAATCTTAATAACAATGGCAGGCTGAATCGGTTCCCGGAAATACAACGAACTATGCATAAACGGTTTGTAGAAAAAATATGACAGGCCAGTAAAGTTAGATATTTATTTTCAACGCGTTTAACTTTAATATTAATAGCGCGGAACTAGCAAGACTTGAGGAACGATTTCTAAACTGAATCGTCAGGGGGTCAGTGCGGAGTCAATAGGGATCTTTAAAAGGAGGCTGGATAAATTCATGGATGGGGATGAAAGGTGGATGTAGGTAGTGTTAAGTAACAGGAACTACCACGTGCAGGTCTCGCGGCCTCTTGCAGTTTCCTTATTTTCTTATGTTCTTATGTTCTAAACGGCGACTTTAAACAAATATGCTTAATAGACGGCCCAAATATCTCATTTTTCTATCGTTTCTTCACCTTCCCACACATTAGTACCCTTTGCATATCCTAATCTTACACTCTCCCTATCAAAGTAACACAGAGTTCTTAGTTACTTTGTTTGCTCCCTATAAGACCCACACAAACTGAATGATGGATGGTAACAAGTAGATAATGTAAGCTGGGTATAGTGTTATCTGATTTCAACACAAAATTTCGTCGTGTGGTATACAGAAGGCAAGAACGATGCTTTAGTATTAGAACATTTGAAAAGATAGAAAGGAGAAAGAGAGAAGGAAGGAAAGGAAGTGGAATCGAAAAGGTAACTGATGAAGATTGATAAAAGAAGAGAGAGAAAGTGAGTGACAAACAAAGGAAACAGGAGGAAAGAAATGGAAAGGGAAGAGGGAAGAGAGAAAGTAAATAAAAAGAACGAGAGAGGGGGAATATTGAAAATGGAAATAGGGAAAAAAAAGGCGAGGGAATTAGAAGGGCCAAAAAAGGACGAAAGGACATCTATAGGAGTTTAAAGGGAGCCTAAGGGAGCGTGTTTAAAGGGAGCCTAAGGGAGCGTGTTTAAAGGGAGCCTAAGGAAGCGTGTTTAAAGGGAGCCTAAGGGAGCGTGTTTAAAGGGAGCCTAAGGGAGCGTGTTTAAAGGGAGGCTAAGGGAGCGTGTTTAAAGGGAGGCTAAGGGAGCGTGTTTAAAGGGAGGCTAAGGGAGCGTGTTTAAAGGGAGGCTAAGGGAGCGTGTTTAAAGGGAGGCTAAGGGAGCGTGTTTAAAGGGAGCCTAAGGGAGCGTGTTTAAAGGGAGGCTAAGGGAGCGTGTTTAAAGGGAGGCTAAGGGAGCGTGTTTAAAGGGAGGCTAAGGGAGCGTGTTTAAAAGGAGGCTAAGGGAGCTTCTGCGACTTCGAGGGATTCCTGCAAGGACTATTGGTTTGATAACTGGTCTGTATTCTGGGACAGAGAGTGCTGTGAAGTGTGGGGCAGGTGTATCCAGCTTCTTCCCTGTGAATACAGGAGTGAGGCAAGGGTGCGTCCTTGCCCCATCACTTTTCAACGCTTGCATGGACTGGGTATTGGACAAGGTTGTAGATCAAAGTGATTGTGGAGCATCCGTCGGCAACACCAAGATCACTGATCTTGTTTTTGCCGATGATGCAGTAATCTTTGCTGAGTCGCTGGAGGTCCTGGTGATGGCTCTCGAGGTGCTGCACGAGGAGGCAAAGCCTTTGGGACTTGAGGTCTCCTGGCTCAAGACCAAGGTCCAGGTGTTTGGAGACTTACTAGATGAAGCAGTATAGTCTGTTCATGCGTGTGGCGAGGACATTGAGATCTTGGAAAGTTTTACATACCTTGGTAGCGCAGTCCATAATGACGGCGGGTCACGTCAAGAAGTCTTACGGTGGATTGGCATAGCCCACGGTGTTATGGACTCGCTCAGCGGGAGTATTTGGCATTGTCGGTACCTGTGCAGAAGGACAAAGATCCGGATCTTCAAGTCGCTTGTGATCCCTGTCTTACTCTATGGTTGTGAGACATGGACACTAAATAGTGACTTGAAGAGACGAATCAATGCCTTTGGTAATAAGTGTCTTCGCAGAATCATAGGGTATCACTGGGATGATTACGTGTCAAATCAGCGATTGCACCGTGAGACTGAATCGAGGCCTATTACCTGCATAGTCCGTCAGCGCCAACTTCGGCTATATGGGCATGTGGCACGCTACCCTGAAACCGATCCTTCCCATCGGGTTGTATCTGTAAGAGACAATCCGGCGTGGAGGAGGCCAAGGGGGCGCCCACAAGGCTCGTGGCTGGGGCAAGTTGATGTTTCTTGTCGAGAGCTGCTTGGTATGGGAAAGGAGCCTGCATGGGAACTCGCGCGTGGTGACCCCCGGGAGTGGCGTCGTAGGGTGGGCGAGGCGACGCGCCCCCCGGCGTATGCCCCCAATTATTGATAAGGGAGTGTGCTTAAAGGGAGGCTAAGGGAGCGTGTTTAAAGGGAGCCTAAGGGAGTGTGTTTAAAGGGAGGCTAAGGGAGCGTGTTTAAAGGGAGGCTAAGGGAGCGTGTTTAAAGGGAGCCTAAGGGAGCGTGTTTAAAGGGAGCCTAAGGGAGCGTGTTTAAAGGGAGGCTAAGGGAGCGTGTTTAAAGGGAGCCTAAGGGAGCGTGTTTAAAGGGAGGCTAAGGGAGCGTGTTTAAAGGGGTAAGGAGGTTAAGGGAGGAGCGTGTTTAAAGGGAGGCTAAGGGAGCGTGTTTAAAGGGAGGCTAAGGGAGCGTGTTTAAAGGGAGCCTAAGGGAGCGTGTTTAAAGGGAGGCTAAGGGAGCGTGTTTAAAGGGAGGATAAGGGAGCGTGTTTAAAGGGAGGCTAAGGGAGCGTGTTTAAAGGGAGGATAAGGGAGCGTGTTTAAAGGGAGGCTAAGGGAGCGTGTTTAAAGGGAGGATAAGGGAGCGTGTTTAAAGGGAGGCTAAGGGAGCGTGTTTAAAGGGAGCCTAAGGAAGCGTGTTTAAAGGGAGGATAAGGGAGCGTGTTTAAAGGGAGGCTAAGGGAGCGTGTTTAAAGGGAGCCTAAGGGAGCGTGTTTAAAGGGAGGCTAAGGGAGCGTCACGTCTCACACCGTCAATTGCATCAACCTTGTACACGCATCACGACTTAAGTCCTCTGTCTGTTACTGTTGCTATTGTTCTTGTCTTTAACCCCTTGAGGCCCAGAACGTAATTTCCATTGTTATTTGGCCAACATTTGACTATCTTAATGAATTAT
>JACEEZ010011941.1:35000-40000 GCA_016584305.1 Chionoecetes opilio | reverse complement strand
ATCTATCTTACATCTATCTATCTATCTATCTATCTATCTATCTATCTATCTATCTATCTATCATCTATCTATCTATCTATTCTCTATCTATCTATCTATCTATCTATCTACTATCTATCTATCTATCTATCTATCTATCTATCTATCTATCTATCTATCTATCTATCTATCTATCTATCATCTATCTTCATCTATCTACTATCTACTATCATCTATCTATTATCTATCTATCTATCTACTACTATCTATCTATCATCTATCATCAATCAATCAATCAATCAATCAATCAATCAATCAATCAATCAATCAATCAATCAATCAATCAATCAACAACAATCATCAATCAATCATATCTATTATCTATCTACTTATCTATCTATATATATATAGATATATATATTTAATATTATATATATATATATATATATAATATACATATATATACAAAGAACATAGCATAGTAACATTTCAACTTGAAATTATGCATTAGATGAATCTAGCGAAATTTGTGTAGGGCGTTTCAGGAAGAGGGATTAGGGTAAAAGAATATTTATTCGTGGAAGCCTCTGTCTTACAGTAGCTCTACTGTAACCTCTGCCTTATAGTATTTCTACTGTAACCTCTGCCTTACAGTTGATCTACTGTAACCTTTGCCTTACAGTAGTTCTACTGTAACCTCTGCCTTACAGTTACAGTAGCTCTACTGTAACCTCTGCCTTATAGTAGCTCTACTGTAACCTCTGCCTTACAGTTGATCTACTGTAACCTTTGCCTTACAGTAGTTCTACTGTAACCTCTGCCTTACAGTTACAGTAGCTCTACTGTAACCTCTGCCGTACAGTTATTCTATTGTAACCTCTGCCTTACAGTAGATGCTTCTGTAAGGCAGAGGTAGCAGTAGCAGATGCAGCGGCAACAGGATCCGTAGTGATGTTATTTATGGTGGCAGTGATCGGGGGAGTGCCGGAGGGGAGCCTGGAGTTAGGAAGTGTGTCTGCGCAGGTTCCAAGATGTGTTAGATCCAAGCTGGTTTACTGATTTTTTCCTTGCCTGCTGGGGCGCACCATGATCACTTACATTATCATGAAGACTATGCCTTCCTCAAAGCATTGCAAATCTTCACGCGAGCTTCGCCGCGCTCTGAAGGGAGCGCTGGCCATGGCGCGGGACCGCGGCTACGTGATGAGTGGCGACAACCCGCTGCTCACGCCGCCGCCCCGTGACTGCAAGACCTTCTTCAGGTCCTTTCCGGCTCACTTCGACGTGACCGACCGCCTGGGGCAGCAGGTGGTCCGCTTCGAGTTTTGGAAGAAGCCGTTGAGCCAGCTGCCGGGGCGGGAGGGCGAGGTGATCGCCCAACGAGTCCGCCGCGCTGCCCGAAGTACCGGCGTGCCCCTCACCAGGGTGCGGCTGGTGCTGCTGGTGCCGCACTACACGCACCAGCAGGAGCGGCGGGAGCGGCGCGCCCTGAAGGGGCTTGGCGGACACCTGGAGGTGTTCACGCACCAGTTCTTCTCCAGGGCCAACGAGCTGCCCGCCTCGCCGCCCTGCGAGCTGCTGGCGGACCGCGTGCTGGTGGAGCGCTACCAGGACGTGTACGGACACGTGGGCGATCTGCCCAAAGTTAACGCCGACAACTTTTGGTGCCGCTACCTGGGCGCCGCTTTACGGCGACATTCTGCTCCCCAAAGCGGCGGCCAGGGCGGCATGCGCTCCATGCAGTGGTGGTGCCCTCCCGCCGCCCCTTTGTGACGACCACTCCGGGGAGGCGGAGCGCCGCGTGATGCAGTGGCGTGACGCCAGAACCAGTCTCAATGGTTACCTGGCGGCCATCAGAAAAGAACCCTCACTACTATTGAGGGGTTGTTGAGTGACGGGAAAACCGTTCAAGCCGTCGTTCATCTCAATACAAGCATGTTGCATTACCTCGCATCCACGTCTTTACTACCTTCTTTTTGGGGCCACTAGGCCCACATGTAGCTATATTTACACATATCTATATTTACTTATATATTGCTTAGATTACATGTATTACAATATTTATATTGCACACTTATGTTCCACAAGAGTCTGTTTTGGGTCCACTAATATTTTTGATTTACATCAACAACTTGGATAGTGGGATTAGCAGTGATATCAGCAAGTTTGCTGATGATACTAAGGTAGGTAGGATTATAGGATCAAGTCTGATGTAAACATATTGCAGGGAGACTTAGATAAACTTAATGAGTGGGTAGTCAGATGGCAGATGGAATGTAATATTGATAAGTACAGTGTTATGAATGCTGGTAAAAAAAACCCACCTGGTAATTGATACACCATACGCAATGTATCGCTGAAAAGAGCAGAAGGTGAAAAAGATCTGGGAGTGAGGGACCTCCGACCTAGGAAACAATGTATTGAGGCCAGATATTAAGCTAATAGGGTGTTAGGATTCATTACCAGAAGTGTTAAAAGTATAAGTGCTGAGGTTATTCTAAAGCTTTATTTGGCTCTAGTCAGACCTAGACTATGCGGTTCAGTTTTGGTCAGAAAGTTAATTTCCCTATATTAATATTGATAATTATTGTTTTTTTGTTAGAATCAGTGCAGAGAAGGATCACCAAAATGATTCAAGGGATGCGTAACTTTAGTTATGAGAAGAGATTGAAGCTACTAAATTTACACTCACTCGAGAGACGCAGAGTAAGGGACGATCTGATAGAAGTTTTTAAGTGGATAAAGGGATATAATAAAGGAGAGGTAGGAAAAGTTCTTACGGCTATTAACCAGGGTAGAATAAGAAGTAACGAATTCAAGCTGGAAAAGCGTAGATTTAAAAAAAAAATAGGGAAAAACTGGTTCAAAAATAGGGTGGTAAATGATTGGAATGGACTCAGTAGACAGGTAGTTAGTGCGGAGTCATTAGATATCTTTAAAGGGAGGCTGGATAAATTCATGGATGGGGATGAAAGGTGGATGTAGGTAGTCTTAAGTAACAGGAACTACCTCGTGTAGGTCTCACGGCCTCTTGTATATGACTATAAAGAATACAAGTGCTTGTGGGCCCTTCGGACCCATGTATTGATGTTTGTAGTAGTAGTATATATTAGACAACATGTGATTGCAAACTCCAATCGTGTTGTTGCTGTCGTTGGTCACTGGTCAAAGTGTCTCGGGGTAGACCACGTTCCGTGTGATTCCAACCCTTTGTGTTCCGTGTGATTCCAACACAGACACACACTCACACACGCACACAAACTTCCATGAGTCTACTGAGTTTGTGGAATACACGTTACCGCAGAGTTTTCCTGTAATCTAATACTCCTAAAGTGTTTTTAGCCTAAAACCCCCCTTCAAAATAATTCAATCGACATGGGACGAAGCCGCTTACCACCTACGATTTATTTGTGATTTTTTGAGCCTACTCTCATCAAAATTGAATTTACAGTTTCGGCTACCCAAAACAGACAGACACACACACACACAAAACACACACACACACACACACACACACACACACACACACACACACACACACACACACACACACACCACACACACACACCCCACACACACACACACCACACACACACACACACACACACACACACACACACACACACACACACACACACACCACACCCCACACACACACACAACACACACACACACACACACACAACACACACACACACACACACACAAAACACACACACACACACACACACACACACACACACACACACACACACACACACACACACACACACACACACACACACACACACACACACACACACACACACACACACACACACACACACACACACACACACACACACACACACACACACACACACACACACACACACACACACATACGGCTACTCCTATAGTATATTAGATATAGAATCATATTATATCCCCATATTACATCATTAAACAATTAACTGTACATATTCTTTCCTTTCCTATTATTTTTTCTTAACAGGAAAAAAAAGGAAAAAAAGAAAATAATGCTGGCAGGAATGGAATGAAAGTTTGACCGAGAGAGACATATTATATCATTAAACAATCAACTGTACATATTCTTTATATCCTTTCTTTATATTCGTTTATATCCTTTCTTGTTATTTTTTCTTAACAGGACAAAACATTGACGGAAGAACTCCCAAGGCTCATCATATCACATTTCCCGTGATCCAATTACACGGCATTATTTTACTTCTTCCTGGGAGACGAAAAACCCGGAAAAAATGCGACGCACCTGAGTTCACCCGACCTACATTTTGCGCGGTACTTGGGCCAGTTAAGCCGCCCTGTTTTATTCTCCCTTTGTCCTTTTCTCTCCCTGTCTGTCTGTCTGCCTGTCTGTCTGTCTGTTTGTCTGTCTGTCTGTCTGTATGTCTCACCACAAGCAATTCGGTACAGTTTTCACATCCCGTTTTACCCTCTTTTTTTTTTTTTTTGTTTGTCTGTCTGACTTTTTTCCTAAACTGCTTGAATATTTGTATTTAGCCGGTTTCCATCTATATTGCTTTTGTCTGTATGTCTGTCTGTATTTCTTTCTTTCACAAATCGTCTTTTTTCCTTCTTTTGATGTCTGTCTGTCTGTCTGTATTCGTATCTGTATTTCTTTCTTTCACAAATCGGCACTGTTTTATCTTTTAATTCCTGTCTCTCTCTCTCTCTCTCTCTCTCTCTCTCTCTCTCTCTCTCTCTCTCTCTCTCTCTCTCTCTCTCTCTCTCTCTCTCTCTCTCTCTCTCTCTCTCTCTCTCTCTCTCTCTCTCTCTCTCTCTCTCTCTCTCGCTCTCTCTCTCTCTCTCTCTCCTTCCGCATGATCCACAAAAGCCCTGAGTGACAAAAAAAAAACCAGCAGCCATTTCTTAGTGTCCACGCATCCGCATATTTTTACTCGACCTAAAAATTTGCCTACCTCGGAACACCCCCCCTTCCCCCAACCCCCTCCCTTTCCCCCAACACCCCCTACCCCGGTACACACTCCCCCACACCCCCT
>JACEEZ010011941.1:27500-30000 GCA_016584305.1 Chionoecetes opilio | reverse complement strand
AGAACGTAATTTCCATTGTAATTTGAGTACCATTAGACGATTTTTAGTGAATATAAGCAATATTTTATAGATATGACCTGTTTAGTACCCTTGTCCACTAACTAATTTGGTATATTCAGTTACTTTTCGTAATTTTATGGCTCGAAAACCTTACGAATTTTTATAGCAAAGGAAAGATCTAAGTGTGAAGGGGTACTGCAGTACTGTATATAGTACTGCAGATATGTGATTACATTGTGATTTCAATGATAGAAGCATGAAACTTGGTGCACAGTTAGGGCATGCCTATGGGAAGATATTTGGCTATAGGGCCATCGGCGATTTGCCCTGTGACGCAATTGGCGGCCATTTTCCAAGATGGCCGCCATCAGCTGTTATAGCCCCTCTGAAATGTTAGCTAAACTCTATTGTAGTGATAGTAGAACTGATTTATTGGTATTATGTACATCTTATCAATAATTTATATAAGTCTAGTATGGTAGATAATTCCAAATATAGTCTTTCTAGGAAATCAGTCAGTGCAAAGTCCACCACAGACACAAAGTGCAGTGCACTACAGCGCAGCGTTCCGACAATTGCAGTGTCCTCTGCAGCCCTTCTTGCAACCACAACGTATGAGTTCCCTACAAGTTTTCGTGGCTTCTGGTAGGGTTGTCCAGCATATTTCGTAGCCATCCTGGACCTTGTTCCACCCCCTTTTCATTTGGGAGATGGAAGCTCTGGAGCTGCGATCATCATCTGTGCCCAGCAGTGACCAGCCTGGTAGGCAGCCCTCTTGATGTGCTGGATGAGTACAGCCTGTGTAGGAGGGAGACCATCTATTGCTCTGCCTTTCTGGGTGAACAGTTCCTTCCTTGCCTTGTTGACACACTCCTGACTACTGGTACGATCATATAACAGGACCACAAATCGTTCCAGTGGCCCCAACCATTCTTCTATTGACTGTGGGTTTGGTCTAGCAGCCAAGGCACAGAATGCTGGGGTGACATTTCAATATGTGTTCCATGTGGCCCATGCGGTACTCTTGCCCCTGCCTCCAAAACAGGACACCGTGTCGCACCCAGTGAAGGCATGGAACATTGGTAATGCAACACACCGATCAGGAACAAGTGCTCTGGCTATCTCATGAGGGGCGATGAACTTGAAGCTCTTTCCAGCACCGAAGGCAATCCACAGTTCAGAGATGTCGAGGCGCTGGGCTGAATTTATGGCCAGAACTACAAAGTCTGTGTCAACTGTGCGTATTGACACTTTGTTATGCTCTTGCCGAACAGCATCTTCTAGGTGGAGCATAATGCGAGTGTCGGCCTCTTCATGGGTGCATGGAGCTAGACCCAAAAGATCTTGGCGATTTATGCAAAGTACATCAGTATGGTGTGTGGTGATGACCTGTTTGTCAGTGTCCATGCCTGCAACATTCTTTGCCAAGAAGGAGAACAACTCAGTCTTATTGTCACTGATGCGTAGGAGCTCCTGCCATTTTCTAGGAACTGCACTTGATGGCTCGACGCGTCTCCTAAATCCTTTTCTCTCTTGCTAAGGGTACCAGCCTTCAAACTTTGAGGGATGTATACATCCCAGATAATGTCTAATCTGGTTACATGCTGAAGCTGTGAAGTGATGTACGGCATGAAAATATAATTGGCATAATCCTGGAACGTCTTTGCAGTCCCAGGTCGCAGCATGTTGACGATGGCAGCTCCATCAAGGATGGTGACCTCCACTGTAGGACTGGAGACATTCTCTTTCACAGTAGTAAACTCTTCCAAGCAGGGTAACAAGTCACTCTTCGTTCCGGTTCTCATGACACCCATCTGTGACAGTGCTAGTGGCCAGGCCTGATTTTCGTGCTGGAAGAACTCGTAAAGATCACTATTGCGTAATTAATGTACAATCTAGAAAAGAGTGAGCAGTCATTCTTCAGAGATGATAACTTTAGCTGTTTGTCTGACTTCTCTCTGATTGGAGGCCGACTTTAGAGATGGAGTTTGTTCCGCTAGATAGGATCTGAGATGGGCATTGTTTGGTTGACAAGTCTCTCTTTAACATAAGATTCATACTTGTTGACTCCAAGGTTCTTGATCTGGCGAACCGTGTCTGCCACAGCTGCATCTACAATGTTTCTACTGTCCAGTACAAGAAGATTGCAACCATTGTCGCAGAAAGGGTTTCCCATCTCTTATATCGTACCACTCAAGGACTTTATATCTTTTGAAAATGCCATCTGTACGTGCTTCATTTGTTCATGGTGACGTCCATATGTGTACTGCCTATTCTCAGTTAAACCCTGGAATTCTCCAATCAAACGAGCCATCTCGGGACCAGATACCATCCAGCGACGCAAAGCTGCCAGATTCTCTGTTAGGCCCACAGCCACACCATCACCTTTCACAAAGGCATTATTCTGTTCGTGGGCCTGTTCAATAGCAATAGCAGAGAATACACGTTTTGACTTCTTCACGACAAACTTGCCATTCAGGAACTCGGCATAGACATTAGG
>JACEEZ010011941.1:17500-22500 GCA_016584305.1 Chionoecetes opilio | reverse complement strand
TGGACGCGGATGAGGAGGGAGAGATGGAGGTCACGCTGCTCGACTTTGGTCTGGCCGAGCGCCACACGGACGTGGCCCGTCAGATGGACGACGTGTTTGCTCTGGTGAAACACGCCCTGCGCCTTCTCCCCGAGACGGAGGAGCTGTCCGGCGTGAGGTGGGCCCTGCAGGGCGCGGCGAACCTCAACACTGTGGAGGACCTGCTCGGCGACGCCCTCAGGCTCCACCAGGCCTCCAACGCAGTGTGAGGTGGATGAACAAATATACCAGAGAAGAAAAAAAAAGAAGGAAAAAATGTTATTTAAAAATGGCAGGGTTGCTTCCCCACGCCAGACAGAGTGTGTCGTTTTTCTTACTTTACTTATGAATCCCATGTTTGTTTTCCAACTACTATATTATTATTGAACCTCAAATCTCCAATACTATACAGTATTATGCTACTAAGTTAGCTGCTATTAGCTGCTGCTGCTACTTGTAGTACTAATATTAGTACATATATTACTCTCTCTCTCTCGTGTGTCCTGCTTTTTCCCATTGTGGTCTTTTCCCTTCCTATACCTCAATATTTTTCCTTTTTCTAAATCTCATTTCGTTTCCATTCCTTTTAATCTTTCCTTTTGTTTTTATTTATTTATCAGATTATGTTACTGTACCTCATTTGAAAGTAATATATTAAGTTCTAGTAAAGTATAATCATTGTTTTGTTTTATACTGAAAATAAATATATATAAATAATGAAATTATGAATATTATGTTCTTTAATGCATTTTGCACATTCTAGAAATCTCGCGACCCTCCAGAAGACTTTCGCGACTGTAAAGTGATTTGGTATGTCACTTTTAGGGTGAGCAGAAACAGGTAACTCTGCTTTGATAGTCGTTTATTAACTCTGGGTAAAGGTAACAGGTAACAGGTAAGGTGACTCGCGGGCTGGTGAGTTGCTCCTGCCGTGGTTGGATGTGACTTGGTGACTTGAAGACTGGTGAGTTGCTAGTACAGAGGTCTGTGTCTAAGTGTCTCGTCTCTACAAGAGACGTCCTTATAAAGGACCACGATACTCGAGGCAAAGGTGACCTGACGCCTGCATACCAGAGAACATCTGGCGTAGGCTGAGGTCCAGTTTAAAGGATTAGTGTATTGCCTAGGGAGTGGATTAGCCAGGTGTACCAGGATCCAACATCAACCATACAGAACACAGAACACAGAACACAGAACACATAGCTGAACACTAATAATAATAATAATAATAACCTACATATGCTCGGTGACGCTACCCGAGATGTCCTCATCTCGACAAAAGGAATAATCATGAAACTGAACAAAGGAGACGGGACACAATAGAAATGGACACAAAAACATACCTATTTATATATATATTAGAAAAAAAAATAGGAGAAGGACACAGGAAAAGGATACGCACTCGTAAAAAATAATGTGGAAAACATAAATCGTGGAAGGTACCGGCATGGTACACAGACATATGAGTACGAAAAAAAAATATTGAGACAATACAATCCTATGTACAAAATTACATCATAAGGTACATGGAAAAGAGAGAAACGGAAGGAGTTACTTCTCACTACTACGGAGGAAATAACGATGGCCAGAGGATTGAGGAGCTGGTGAAGGAGTAGTAGAAGTAGCTGGTTGAGGCTGTGATTGAGGGAGGTGAGATTCAGCAGGAACGGGGTTAGGGTCCTCACAGTTAAGGCCTTTGGAAACTTTCTTAAGAGAATCAAGGTGGGCAACTTTCCTAGTGCCGTCAGTTAAGTGAAGCAACTGAACCTTATTCCCATGTTCCTGAGCTATGACCCGGAAGGGGCCGTCAAACTTAGGGTCTAATTTGGAGTGTTTGATTGCAACAAGGGAATACACAATGTCACCTACGTCAAGTGTAAATGTGGAAGCTGACTTATTGTGATATAGGAGCATATCAGCTTTAGAGAGAGCAAGTGATTGTTGGATACGTTGGTGTATTTGTTGGAACGTGTGAACCTTAGTCTTGACAAAGTCATCATAGTTGTATATAGGCTTAGAAGGTTTGGACAAAAGATCATAAGGAAGACATTTGTCCTGAGCAAACAGAATGTAATGTGGTGTCTCAGAGACAGACTTGTTGATGGTGGAATTGAGAGAAGCCATCACCTGAGGAGCATAGGTGTCCCAAAGGGTGTCAGTGTCAGGAATAATGGAGCGTAAAGTGTTGAGGATTTTACGGTTGCAACGTTCTACCAAACCGTTAGCACTGGGTCGGTAAGCAAGAACATTACATTTCCTGATATTGAACTGTTGGCACAAGGAATCAAGAACTTGATTAACAAACTCAGTGCCGTTATCAGACAACAGAACCTTGGGAGTAGTGAAAGGACAAATGACATGATCAAGAAATGCACGTGCCACTGTTTGTGCTGATTTGTTAGGCAGTGGAGCAAGAATGGAAAAACGTGAAAAATGATCAACAGCAACCATTAAATATTGATTTCCACGTTTAGTAAGAGGGAGTTTCAACAAATCAATGCCAAGAACTTCCCATGGTGCTGAAGGCACAGGATAACTGAGAATGGGAACATGAGCATGTATATCACCTTTAGTTCTTGCACACCTATGACATACTTCAATGTAGTCATTGATATCCTTTCTCATGGTGAGCCAGAAGAATTTAAGTCTAGCTTGTGAAAGTGACTTTTCCTTGCCAGGATGTGAAGCATTGGGTGTGTCATGAATTAGTTTAAGGACAGACTGGACATGAGTTGGAGGAATGACAAGTTGGTGGATGAGACGAGATGGTTCATGCTTACCTGTAAGTGTGGTTGCTTTGTACAGCAACTGTTCCTGAAGGAGGTAATGTGAAAGAGAAGGAATCTTAGGAATGTCGGAGTCATCACCTGATTCAAGGTAATAGATGACTTTTGACCATGTGGGGTCATTGCGTTGAGCAGTGTAGAGATCATCGTGAGAAAGCGTGTCAAATGTGGATGTTTGCGTGGTGACAGGACATGTAAGTGCACAGTGTTTAGCTTGGTCTTCTAAGACCTTGTAAAGTGAGACTTCTGGGAGTGGAGTGGTGTTATTAGACGTAGAAGCGTCTGTGGCTACATACGCGACGAAAGTCTTACGTTTTCGTTTTGAGCGAGAAAGGCGACCAGCGGAACGACGACATGGTCTGGATGGTGAATGTTGGTTAGGCATTGCAAGTGGAGAACTAGGAATGGAGAACACTTGTATCAGAGATTTGTCAGTAGGAGTGCATGTGGAATCAAGAGCTTGTGAAGACTCGGGAGAGTCGCATGCAGTGGAGGAGACAATGTCAGTGTGAACAGAGTCAGGAAAAGCTCTAGATTGTTTCAAGGCCTCTGGAATGAAACGTTCACGCCAATAGATTCCATGTAAGCGTGGGTATAGGTCTATCTGTTGTTGGGTTAGAGCAGGACGGCCAATGAGAGCGTCAGCTGGAATGGTTATGCCGTCTGCTATATAGTAAGTCAGGCTGACAGGTGGCAAGTCAGGACATAGGTATGTGTTAAAAAATAACTTTACCTAGAGTAGTGAGTGCGGTTCCCTCGATTCCACAAAGTTGCAGGTCAGAAGGTTCTAAATGATTAATTTACGATTACGCACAGATCTGATGTTATCAAAGCACTCTTTAGTCATGTATTTTATGAAGAACCTGTATCAATAAACAAGGTGAAGTAGTGCTGGTTGACTTCAGCTTGTAAAATCATTGGGTCCTCCCAAAGTGTATTAGAAATGGTATACAAAGGGAGTGAAGGTTCATCTGTGTGATCTGGTTCGTGTTGCTTGGAGGAGTGCACGTCACGTGGTAGTCATTGAGGGTTATACTGTTGTGAATGGCGAGGAGATTGTGGTCCTTCACGACCGTCAGAGGTGTTGTGTTGCTGTGAATATCGAGGAGCGTTTGTTCCTCCGCGACATTCAGAAGTGTCGTGACCGCATTGACCATGGTGCTCACAAAATCGTGGAACATACTGCTGGTTTGGAAAATGACGTTGTCGTGTAAAGCAACGCTCGATCGTGTGTCCCTTGTTTTTGCAGTAATAGCAATACGAGGCAGGTGAGTGATTATCACGGGACTGTCGTGAATATGAAGATGAGCGTTGTCTTTGGCGATTGTTTGAGGGTGAACGAGTGTTTGAGTTGAAAGGAGGACGAGAAGTGCTTCGTGGTTGGTGGTGTTTGTGTTGTGTAGATACAGCAGCAGACATAGAAGAATGTGCATTGTTTGAACACTAATAATAATAATAATACTAACCTACACGACCCCTCGAGGGGTCGCGACCCCCAGTTTGAGAACCCCTGGTCTAGATGGCCTGACTACCATCTTTTTGCTTCAACTGTCTTTCATAATTTCCTCCCACTTTTTTCCCTTGCCCCCCATTCTTCCATCTCTTCCCCTTCTTCTATAAAAAAAAGAGGTATTTAAAGTGTCTCTGTGTATGGGGGTATTTAAAGCGTCTCTGTGTATGGAGGTATTTAAAGCGTCTCTGTGTATGGAGGTATTTAAAGCGTCTCTGTGTATGGAGGTATTTAAAGCGTCTCTGTGTATGGGGGTATTTAAAGTGTCTCTGTGTATGGGGGTATTTAAAGTGTCTCTGTGTATGCGGGTATTTAAAGCGTCTCTGTGTATGGGGGTATTTAAAGTGTCTCTGTGTATGGGGGTATTTAAAGCGTCTCTGTGTATGGAGGTATTTAAAGCGTCTCTGTGTATGGAGGTATTTAAAGCGTCTCTGTGTATGGAGGTATTTAAAGCGTCTCTGTGTATGGAGGTATTTAAAGCGTCTCTGTGTATGGAGGTATTTAAAGCGTCTCTGTGTATGGAGGTATTTAAAGCGTCTCTGTGTATGGAGGTATTTAAAGCGTCTCTGTGTATGGAGGTATTTAAAGCGTCTCTGTGTATGGAGGTATTTAAAGCGTCTCTGTGTATGGAGGTATTTAAAGCGTCTCTGTGTATGGAGGTATTTAAAGCGTCTCTGTGTATGGAG
>JACEEZ010011941.1:7500-12500 GCA_016584305.1 Chionoecetes opilio | reverse complement strand
TGTGTGTGTGTGTGGGGTGTGTGTGTGTGTGTGTGTGTGTGTGTGGGGTATGGGGTGTGTGGGAGAGGAGAGAGAGAGAGAAGAGGAGAGAGAGAGAGAGAGAGAGGAGAGAGAGAGAGAGAGAGAGAGAGGAGAGAGAGAGAGGAGAGAGAGAGAGAGAGAGAGAGGAGAGAGAGAGAGAGAGAGGGGAGACTAGAAACAGTAGAAACCTTTCCAAATTAAAAACCTACACGCGCCTGCTGAGAAAATAAAAGATGCGCCGGATTTTCATCACACAACACACACACACACACACACACACACACACACACACACACACACACACACACACACACACACACACACACACACACACACACACACACACACACACACACACACACACACACACACACACACACACACACACACACACACACACACACACACACACACACACACACACACACACACACACACACACACACACACACACACACACACACACACACACACACACACCCACCATCCCGCCAGAGGAATAAATCAAATCCTTCCTTTAGGTACAAATATCATCGTGTATGTATAAGCACATATCCCAAACTCTACGATAACATTGTTCGCCTCACCTCTTGAATATAACACTTGTAGCCACGCAATATAATTCAGTTTACCTTGTAGTCAATATTCTCATAGTCTCATAGTCTCGAGGTGGATGGGGGAATCCTTACTGTGCTATAGGACTGTATGGGAGTAATGAAGAGAGAAGGAAAATAGTAGAAATAACTAAGGTGTTTTTAAAGCAGGCTTGGAAAAAAGATTGCGTGGGAATGTAGAAGACGTATAGGAGGGCAGTCGATAGGAGGAACTTATTATATCTGTGTATATATTGCCCTGTTGTGCCCCTTCTCTCCCCACAGGTGGCAGGGAAAGAAAGGGCTACAGAGTGGCAAAGAAGGAAGATATGTGTCAAGTTCGACCTCGAGCTTGACAGACGACCTACAAAGCGATAATAAGCAGAAAAGGTCACAAGAAGAAGATATAATTAAGTCGACCTTCTTTCCGTTTCGTTTTCCTTTTTTTTTTGTCACTCCGGGGTCACCAAACGAACTGGCAAATCACGAAGGACAAAATGAGAAGAATAATAAAGAAAGAATGAGGAAAGAAAAGGTTGCGAAGAGCCGTGAAGTGGGCCAAAGACCTCCCCCACAATCACCACCCCTCCACTACAATCACCACCCCTCCACCACAATCACCACCCCTCCACTACAATCACCACCCCTCCACTACAATCACCACCCCTCCACCACAATCACCACCCCTCCACCACAATCACCAACCCTCCACCACAATCACCAACCCTCCACCACAATCACCAACCCTCCACCACAATCACCACCCCTCTACCACAATCACCAACCCTCCACCACAATCACTACCCCTCCACCACAAGCACCACCCCTCCACCACAATCACCACCCCTCCACCACAATCACCAACCTTTCACCACAATCACCACCCTCCCCCACAATCACCACCACTCCACTACAATCACCACCCCTCCACCACAATCACCACCCCTCCACCACAATCACCAACCCTCCACCACAATCACCACCCCTCCACCACAATCACCACCCCTCCACTACAATCACCACCCCTCCACCACAATCACCACCCCTCCATCACAATCACCACCCCTCCCACCACAATCACCAACCCTTCACCACAATCACCACCGCTCCATTACAATCATCACCCCTCCACCACAATCACCACCCCTCCACCACAATCACCAACCCTCCACCACAATCACCACCCCTCCACCACAATCACCACCCCTCCACCACAATCACCACCCCTCCACCACAATCACCACCCCTCCACTACAATCACCACCCCTCCCCCACAATCACCACCACTCCACTACAATCACCACCCCTCCACCACAATCACCACCCCTCCACCACAATCACCAACCTTCCACCACAATCACCACCCCTCCACCACAATCACCACCCTCCACTACAATCACCACCCCTCCACCACAATCACCACCCCCTCCACACAATCACCACCCCCCACCACAATCACCACCCCTCCCCACAATCACCAACCCCTCCACCACAATCACCACCCCTCCACACAATCACCACCCCTCCACCACAATCACACCCCTCCACTACAATCACCACCCCTCCCCCACATCACCACCACTCCACACAATCACCACCACTCCACCACAATCACCACCCCTCCACCACAATCACCAACCCTCCACCACAATCACCACCCCTCCACCACAATCACCACCCTCCACTACAATCACCACCCTCTACCACAATCACCACCCCTCCATCACAATCACCACCCCTCCACCACATCACCAACCTCCACCACAATCACCAACTCTCCACCACAATCACCACCCCTCACCACAATCACCACCCCTCTACCACAATCACCAACTCTCCACCACAATCACCACCCCTCCACCACAATCACCACCCCTCCACTACAATCACCACCCCTCCACCACAATCACCACCCCTCTACCACAATCACCAACCCTCCACCACAATCACCAACCCTCCACCACAATCACCAACCCTCCACCACAATCACGACCCCTCACCACAATCACCACAATCACCAACCTCCATCACAATCACCACCCCTCAAACCACAATCACCACCCCTCACTACAATCACACCCCTCCATCACAATCACCAACCCTCCACCACAATCACCACCCTCCTACCACAATCACCAACCCTCCACCACAATCACCAACCTCCACCACAATCACCAACCCTCCATCCACAATCACCACCCCTCTACCACAATCACCAACCCTCCACCACAATCACCAACCCTCCACCACAATCACCACCCCTCCACCACAATCACCACCCCTCTACCACAATCACCAACCCTCCACCACAATCACCAACCCTCCACCACAATCACCAACCCTCCACCACAATCACCACCCCTCCACCACAATCACCACCCCTCCACCACAATCACCACCCCTCCACCACAATCACCACCCCTCTACCACAATCACCACCCCTCCACCACAATCACCACCCCTCCACTACAATCACCAACCCTCCACCACAATCACCAACCCTCCACCACAATCACCAACCCTCCACCACAATCACCACCCCTCCCCCACAATTCACAAAGTCAAACACACAAAACCATGACTGAAGTAAAAATGGGAACACCAGCGATAAAAATATTAGATTCATGGGAAAAAAGATGATTTAGTAGAAATAAAGAGATATATCGGTAGTAGAAATATGTAACAGGTTCACGCGACCTTGAGGTATGAAATATTACAGTAACTCTACAAAACTGATATAAATCTTCCAATATATAACTCAAAAAAAGGACGAAAAGGATGAAGAACGTGATTTGTTGTTGCTCAAAATTTCGACGAACTAAAAATCATCCAAAATCAGGCGGAATAACCAGGCAAAAGAGACAAAAAAAAAAAACCTAAATAAGTAAATATAGAAATAAATAAATACTTGCATGTCCCAAACACCGGATTTTAGTTCTAACGCAATACGATTTTTTTTCCTTTAACGAGCGCTCCTTCTAAATGTTCTATTTCGCACTTTAACCATTTTAATAACGTCTAAATCATCCTTGGAGAGAGAGGGAGAGAGAGGGAGAAAAAAAAAGATGAAAAGAAAGGTGAAGATGACGAATATGATACCTTTAACTCCTTCACACCCAGATTTTTCCTTTGCTGTACGAAAATAGTCTGTTGTTAGCCATGAAATCACGAAAAGTAGCTTAATATACCAAATTAGCTACTGGACAAGGAAATTAAATAAGTCATATCTAAAGAAGATTGCTTATAGTTCATTAAAATAGTTAAATGATGGCCAAATCACAATGGAAATTACGTTCTGGGCCTCAAGGGGATAAGCGCAAAAAAAAAAAATGAAAAATAATCTTAAAACCACCTAAGTTATCCTTCATCCTTAGCTTAACACAGGCACTGCTGGTAACAATTACCAAACACCTGCATCGCCACCTGGATCACCTACACTCCTCACACTGCCCACTATGGATCAAGGAGGATTAAAGAGGGAAGTGGGCGAGCCAATCTGCATCTCGTCCTTTGCAGCTGCTCTCAAGACGCTGAACAACGCCCTCTATCCATCTCGGGTCAGCCTGGCTATCGGACAAGACGTCACTCAGGCGCACCAACACGTCTGCTGCAGGAATCAAGGGAAGGGTTGGTTTGTGAGGCGTGTGTAGGTTGTGTTAGAGCTGTTTTGTATTATCCATTGATTTCCAGGTTATTTCTATCGGTTGTCTCTGGTCACTTCTTCTTCATCTTCATCTTCATCTTCATCTTCATCTTCTTCTTCCTCCTCCTCCTCCTCCTCCTCCTCCTCCTCCTCCTCCTCCCTCTCTCCTCTCTCCTCTCCTCCTACCTCCTCCTCCTCCTCCTCCTCCTCCTCCTCCTCCTCCTCCTCCTCCTCTCCTCTCCTCCTCCTCCTCCTCCTCCTCTCCTCCTCCTCCTCCTCCTCTTCTTCTTCTTCTTCTTCTTCTTCTTTCTTCTTCTTCTTCTCTTCTTCTTCTTCTTCTTCTTCTTCTTCTTCTTCTTCTTCTTCTCTTCTTCTTCTTCTTTCTTCTCTTCTTCTTCTTCTTCTTCTTCTTCTTCTTCTTCTTCTTCTTCTTCTTCTTCTTCTTCTTCTTCTTCTTCTTCTTCTTCTTCTTCTTCTTCTTCTTCTTCTTCTTCTTCTTCTTTTCTTTCTTTCTTTTTTCTTCTTTTTCTTCTTCTTCTTTTCTTTTTTCTTTTCTTTTTCTTTTTCTTCTTCTTCCTCTTCTTCTTCTTCTTCCTCCTCCTGCTTTTGGCGCTGGTCTGTTCCTTATATATGTTAATGACATTGACGATGGTCATACTAGTAAAATATCGAAATAACCCGACGGCACGAAAATTGCTAATAAAATAACAATGACACTTGAGAGAGAAACCTTGTAGTCAAAT
>JACEEZ010011940.1:0-27500 GCA_016584305.1 Chionoecetes opilio | reverse complement strand
AAGCTTGGGGGTTCCCGGGCCAAAAAAAGCCTTCCCCCCCTTGTGGGGTCCCCCCCTTTTTGGGGGGGGGGGGGGGGGGGTGAAAAAAAAACGGGGAAAACGGGTTTAACAGTTTCGGGTTTTTAAAAAAAAAAAAGGGAGGAGGGGAAAGGGGAAATGGAAGGAAAAGTGATAAGGGGGCCCCCAAAAGAAGGAGACCCTTTAAGGGGGGGGAAGGGGGGGGGGAAATTGAAAAGGAAAAAAAGGGGAGCGGAAAACTGAGGAGGGAGGAGGGGGGGGAAGGGGGAAGAGAAAATTAAAGGGGCGAATTTAGAGGGAAAAAAGAAACCCCCAAGGGGAAAGGTCCCCCGGCGAAGAAGGACCCCCCGGGAGGGAGGGGGAATGGGAAGGGGGGGGGGAGGGGAGAGAGGAGAGGGGGGAGAGAGGAGAAAAGGGGAGAGGGAGAGAAAAGAGAGAGAGGAGAGGAGAGAGAGGAGAGCGAGAGAGAAAAAAAAAAAACCAAAAATACAAAAATAAATTAAAGAGGGTTCCTCCTTCCTCCTTTTCCCTGATGTCATATTTGCAGCATAAGTTTTAAAAAATGACTAATAATTAGGAAAAGCGAGGTCTTCGTATATATAAAATTTTTGATTTTTCTGTTTTTTAAATATCATTTTTTTTTGGCGCGTACGTGTGTGGGGTGTGTGTGTGTGTGTGTGTGTGTGTGTTTTCTGTGTGTGTGTGGTGTGTGGGGTGGGTGTGTGTGTGTGTGTGTGTGTGTGTGTGTGTCAAGGTAAATTTAAGGGGATTAACAAAGGGTTTGTGGGACCCGGGGGAAAGATCAGACCTTTATCTGGGAGTGGGGAAGGGAACCACAGGGGGGGGAAGTGCTTAGGACTTTTTGACGGCAAACCTCCATCACGCACAGAACGGCATTACCCAATCAAGGGGGAAACCCGGGGGCCCCGGGACAAGCTCCACCTCGGGGGGGGGGCATGTGGCTCTAGCGTTTTTGGGAATTTGATTTATACAGGGAAAACTCCCGTACCCATCGACGCTACCCCCAAACCCCGCCCCACTCCCTCCTTCCTCCCTTCCTTGCCTCCCCCTTGCCTTAGTATGGGACATGGGAATTACATTGTTTATATAATGTTAAGTGAGTTTGAAACTGTTTTTGTGTGGTGGGTGTTAGAAAGAAGGGAGAAAAACAGGGGGGATAGTATGGCCTAGGGCCCTTACTCCGTGACGTAAACGAGAGGGTGGGTCTTACGGGAGGGTAGGGGCGAGTTTGTTTTGGTTAATTATAGGGTTTTTGACCCTTAGGTGAGAGCCTGTATTAAAAACTACCCTGGGAACAACGTTTACTCCCCTCTCGCAAAACAAAACAGGGCACTGTATACACAAAATCCTCTCTCTCTTTTCCCCTCTCTCCCCTTCTCTCTCTCTCTTTTCTCTCTCTCTCTTCTTTTACTTCGAAGCCAATTAACCTGCAGCATGTGTGGGGGTTGTGTTGTGTGGGTGTTTTGTGTGTGTGTGTGTGGGGTGTGTGTGGTGTGGGGTGTGTGTTGTAGAAACCCCCAAAAAAGGCATGGGAAATGTTTATAAATTCGTTTAATACCCTTAAAAAACGTAAGAATGCATAACAAACTTGAGGCCCAAAAACGAATTTTCCATAGTAATTTGTGTACATTAGACGATTTTTAGGGGGAACGTAAGAAAATATTTTAAAGCTATAAACCTGTTTAGTATCCTTTTCCACTTAGTACTGGGTAAAAAATAAGTTAAATTTTTGGGATTTTTTGGCTCGGGAAAAAAACAATTTTTTATAGCCAAGGAAAGATCTGGGTGCGCAGGGTTTAAAAAAACATTTCAATTTCCCTTTTCCCTTTTTATTATACCTATAGTTTTGGGGATTTTGGGCTGTTATTATTTTTGGGTTTTTTCCTGTTATTGCTATTGGGTTTTTTGAAAAGAAATTTTATTTTCTTCAATTTTTAGAATGGGGGGGGGGGTGTGTAAAAACGGGAAAAGGGGGGGGAGGGGGGGAAAAGGGGGGAGGGGAAGGGGGGAGAGACGGGGCCGGGGGGGGGAGAGAGAGATGGGGAGGGGGAGGGCGAGAGAGAGGGGCGGGGAAAGAGGGGGAGAGAGGAGAGAGAGAGAAAGGGGAGGGGAGAGAGAGAGAAAGAGAGGGGAGAGGAGAGAGGGAAGAGAAAAAAAAAAAAATTATAGTTAATGTGACGAAATTCTAGCCATTGAAAGCAATTTGGAGAGGGTACATTTCCCTTTTGCTCGTCTGTTTTGTCTGTCGTCTATCGTCTGTCTGTCTGTCTGTCTGTCTGTCTGTTGTCTTTTCTGTCTGTCTCTCTCTTCGTCGTTCTTGTCTTTCTCTTTGTCTCTCTGTCTGTCCTTTTCCCGGGTGTCTCTCTGTCTCTCTGTCTGTCTTTTGTCTTTTCTCTGTCTGCTCTCTTTTTTCTGTCTCCTGTCTGTCTCTCTCTCTGTCTGTCTCTCTCTCTGTCTGTCTCTTTGTTGTCTCTCTGTCTTCTCTCTGGCTGTCTCTTCTCCGTCTGTTCTCCGTCTGTCTCTCTGTCTTCGTCCCGTCTCTTGTCTGTCTCTCTGTCTTCCCCCCCTTTTTGTCTCTCGTCTTCTCTCTGTCTCTGTCTGTTTCTGGTGTCTTCCCCGTCCTCTCTCTTTTCACTTAAAAACTTTAAAACTCTAACACCCTTTTTTATGTTTTCCAAATTTTTCAAAATTTTTAAAAGATTATAAAAAGGTATGGGGGTTTCAAAAAAAAAGCCCTTTACAAGCAAACGCGTTCGGGGGAAAGGTGTGGGGAAAAAAAGAGGGAAAAAAAAACACAGAAAAAAAATAAATAAACAAAAAGGTATATAAAAAACTAAAAAAAAATACTGAAAAATAAACAGGCAGATGTTTGTAAAGTTCTTTAGGGTAATTTTCAGGATAATATACACTAGTAATAAATAAATTAAAAAAGTTGCCCGTGAAGAAATTCACAAAAAATAAGTACAAGAAAAATAATAACAAAGATAAAAGTACCAGAGCAAATATAAAGATAATTTAAAAGTTTTTGAAGGGATGTTTTAAAAATGTTTAAAACCCAGGTTTAATGTTTGATTTTGTACAGGGAATCATTTCCCTATTCTTGGGACTTGGGACATTAGGGAATTTTTTATAGGGTTTTTGCTATGATAGGTAAAGGACAGGGAGCGTTGGGCGGGTTTGGTAATTTTGGGAAGTAGTTTGGGCATTATTTTAATTAGACGTGATTGTTTTTTACATAAAAGATGCAATATTTAATTTTTATAAATCATTTTTGATTCAAAAAAATTTAAAAGGGTTTAAATAATGGGGAGTGTGCGGGGAGTAGGGCCGTTGGTTAATTTTTTGATGGGTATTTTTTGGGGGTACATTTAGATGGTTTTTTAAAAGACAGGGATAAGTGGTGGACCAAATGAGATTTCAATAATTGAGATGGGGGGGTTAAATGGGAGCCTAAAACAGAAATTTTAAAAAAAACTTCCACTGGGGCGAAGGGTTTGGGCTTTTAGAAGGGGGAATTAATCTAGATTTAAATTTTTAAAAAGAGTTGGGGCAAAATGAAATTTAAAAATTAAAATTTTTTTAAAAAATTAATCAAAAGGAAATTTTTCTTGTATAATTTAGTAATGTCGTCATTTTAAAAATTTTTTGATTTTTGGGAATGGTTTTGGTTTTCTGGTAGTGGGATTTTTAGATAACATGAAAATGTTTCCCTTTGGGTGTATTATAGTTAGGCGGTTAGCCAAAAAACCACTCCGGGAATTTAGCTAGCTCTGCATTTGCTTATTTATTTGTTCTGTGGGTTTTTTCACCAATTAAGTAAAGGGGTGAATCATCGGCCCAAAAAATATGGTATTTTGTGTCTAGATATGTTACATATGTCTTGATGTATAATAAAAAAACAGAATAGGGCCCAGATACTGCCTTTAAGGGACTCCTAGATGCACTGATTTGGTGGGGGAAGACATATTGTTGAAGACTGTATATTAGGTCCTATTACTTAGGTATGAGTTGAACCAGTCAGGAATACATCCACGAATTCCATAGTGATACATTTTGTCCAGTAGAATATTGGATTGAACAGTGTCAAATGCTTTTCGAAAATCAATAAAGACTGAAATGATAGATTTGTTGTTATTTAATGCTGTGTATAGGGCAGATGTGTAGGTATTGATGGCATCAAAGGTATTAAAACCAGGTCTAAATCCAAATTGCTTATCATTTAGTATGATCATTTTACTTAAGAATATCAATAGGTGCTTTTTCATTAATAATTCAAAATTTTTTGAGAACACTGGTAAGATAGAAATAAGTCGATAGTTGGACAAATCAGTTTTGTTTCCAGATTTATGGATTGAAATTACTTTAGCCAGCTTGAATTTGTTGGGAAAAACACCAGTCCTAATAGATTGGTTGAACAGTAGTGTAAGGGGTTTGGCAAATATTTCTTTGTTTTCTTTTATTATTTCTACTGATACGTCATCGATGTGCCCTTTCTTATTTTCTAGGGAAGTGATTACTTGAGTGATGTCATTGTTAGTTGCTATGGGTATTACCAAAGAATTTGGGTAGTTTCCTCGGAGATGTAGTAGTCTCTCTCTCTCTCTCTCTCTCTCTCTCTCTCTCTCTCTCTCTCTCTCTCTCTCTCTCTCTCTCTCTTCTCTCTCTCTCTCTCTCTCTCTCTCTCTCTCTCTCTCTCTCTCTCTCTCTCTCTCTCTCTCTCTCTCTCTCTCTACAAATATTTCACAATCCTATTCTCTCTCTTAATATCCCTTCCTCCTCTTTTCTTCCTTCCTTCCTTCCTCTATTTCTTCCTTCCTTCCTTCCTTCCTTCCTTCCTTCCTTCCTTCCTTCCTTCCTTCCTTCTCCTTCTTCCTTTCCTCCCTTTACTACTATGGCATCTAATATAACAAATCAGTACAACTACCACTACTACTGCTACTACTACTACTACTACTACTGCTACCACTACTACTACTACTACTACTACTACTACTACTACTACTACTACTACTGCTACTACTACTACTACCACTTATACCAGTTCCATTTTCTCTTATAAAATTTCCCCATCCCTTCTTCCTTCTCATACCTTTCCTCCTCCTCCTCTTCCTCCTCCTATCAATAATCATTCCCATGTTTACATACCCTATAAACCCCCTCCTTACCTCTCTCCTCTTCTCTCCCTTCCCTCATTCCCTCCCTCCTTCTCTCCATCAATGCCTCCGAACACACATCTCGAGGGGCAAGAGTGCGACCTGCGGGAGGCCCACGCGTCGCCGTCCGTGCCCTGCCTCCCCCCCCACCCGCCCCCCCCCAGGCCCATCCCTACACCTCCTCACTCCACCCCTCCCTCTCCCTACACCCCTTTCTCTCCACTTCTCATAAGAACATAAGAACATAAGGAAGCTACAAGAGGCTGGGAGACCTACACGTGGTAGTTTCTGTTGCTTAACACTACCTACATCCACCTTTCATCCCCATCCATAACACTGTCCAGCCTCCCTTTACATCTCCCTAATGACTCCCCACTAACCACCTGACGACTGAGTTCATTCTTATCATTTACCACCCTATTTGTGAACGAGTTTTTCCCTATTTTATTATTAAATCTACGTTTTTAATGTTTGAATCCGTTACTTCTTGTTCTACCCTGGTTACTAGCCGTGAGAACTTTTCCTACATCGCCTTTATTGTATCCCTTTATCCACTTATAAAAAAAACTGGTGGGCTGGTGGCGCTTTGTACACTATACTCCATGTATAGGTCAGTAAGCAACAAGGCAGGATTTTTCACCTCGTTAAAAAGAGTAGAGATAATTAATGATGAGGAGATGGTATAATTAACATCTAATTATGTATTCTTGAAGGTAGATATTGAAGTCTAAATTGCGTACTGCCAATAAACTATCGCCATTAATTAGTTCACTTATCTAATGCTTGTTTATGTCAATACTGAAGTAAGTACGTACAAGCAGACTAGTGGGAACCGGCCTTACCCTGGCAAGGCGTCAGCGCAGAGTTTTTCCGCCACACTATGCTTCTCTGTGGGGACTTTCTTCGCTCAGCCTCGCACGCGACACTCATGTTAAAGCGAAGGCAGAGCTTACTGTTAAATACTTGACACTTCCTCCTTGTTCCCTCTTGCCTCACGCCCCTCTAGGTAATTACCCACGCCACCCTAGGTAATTACCCACGCCCCTCTAGGTAATTACCCACGCCCCTCTAGGTAATTACCCACGCCCCCTAGGTAATTACCCACGCCCCTCTAGGTAATTACCCACGCCCCTCTAGGTAATTACCCACGCCCCCCTAGGTAATTACCCACGCCCCCCTAGGTAATTACCCACGCCCCCTAGGGTAAGAACCGTTAGCTTATACCAATCAGTGGGTACTCACAGAACTGCGTGCCTGCCTCTCGCTTGTGTGTGTGTGTGTATATATGTGTGTGTGTGTGTTTTTGTGTGTGTGTGCGTGTGTGTGTGCGTGTATGTGTGAGGTACTGCATTATAGATCAAGACAACAGATCTTTAAGACGGGAGAGCTATGTAAAGGTAAAGGTAAAGATGAGGGCACACGCTATGCTGCGCGTGGCCTCGATGCTCATCTCCGTGGCATTAGCCCTTGAGTCTGTGGTACCCTGGGACACAGGGCTAGTGTGACATCCGGGTTACCACAGTTACCTTCCCCAGGTTTCCCCAGGTACCCATTTATCAAGCTCGAAAGGAAGGATGAACAGCTGTTTGGGCTGCACGCTGACTGTCCTCGCTGGGATTCTAACCAGGGCCCGCAGATTCGTAGCTAAGCTCCCTAACCAGTACACCACGGAGACGCATTCTTTAGTTAACTGGGTATATACTTATTTTGTCCCGGTTTGAGTGTGTGTTGGGTGAAGCCAGCTTGCTAGGTGAGTGCATGTATATATTTTTGCTTCACTATTTTTTGCCTTCGTTCTCACTAAGGCAAGTCGCGGGGTTAACTACAAAAACAAACACAGAATAAAGCTCATTACAGTGGTCTAAAAATGGTTATATTAGTATAGAAATTGGTCTAGAAAATCCTGAAATTGGTCTAAAATATGCTAAAATTAATCAGAAATATAATTTAATTCGTCTAAAATATGCAGAAATTTTTCTTAAATATAATTGAATTGGTAAAATTGGTCTGTAATATAATGAAATTGGTCAAAAGAATGGTAAAATTGGTCTAGAATATCCAGAAATTGGTCTAAAAACGATCAAATTACTCTAGAAAATGATAAAATTGGTCTTGTTTAATTCTATATTTTGCCATCGTTCCCACTAAGGCAAGTCAAAGGCTAACAAAAACAAGCACGGGCTAAAGGTTTGCTTTGATTTGGTTAACTGGACTTTTTTTTTCCACTATGTGTATGCTTGGTATGTGAGTGAAGTTTTTGTCTTAGTTCTTGGTCTAAAATATGATGAAATTGGTCTAAAATATGATGAAATTGGTCTAAAATATGATGAAATTGGTCTAAAATATGATGGAATTGGTCTAAATTATGATGAAATAGGTCTAAAATATGATGAAATTGGTGTAATATATGATGAAATTGGTCTAAAATACGATTAAATTGGTATATTATATGATGAAATTGGTCTGAAATATGATGGAATTGGTCTAAAATAAGATGAAATAGGTCTAAAATATGATGAAATTGGTATAATATATGATGAAATTGGTCTAAAATATGATGAAATTGGTCTAAAATATGATTAAATTTGTCTAAAATATGATGAAATTGGTGTAAAATATGATGAGATAGGTCTACAATATGATGAAATTGGTATAATTTATGATGAAATTGGTCTAAAATATGATGAAATTGGTATAATATATGATGAAATTGGTCTAAAATATGATGAAATTGGTATTGATGAAATTGGTCCAAAATTTGATGAAATTGGTATAACATATGATGATATTGGTCTAAAATATGATGAAATTGGTATAATATATGATAAAATTGGTCTAAAATATGATGAAATTGGTATAATATATGATGATAATTGGTCTAAAATATGATGAAATTGGTATAATATATGATGAAATTGGTCTAAAATATGATGAAATTGGTATAATATATGATTAAATTGGTCTAAAATATGATGAAATTGGTATAATATATGATGAAATTGGTCTAAAATATGATGAAATTGGTATAATATATGATGAAATTGGTCTAAAATATGATGAAATTGGTATAATATATGATGCAATTTGTCTAAAATATGATGAAATTGGTATAATATATGATGAAATTGGTCTAAAATATGATGAAATTGGTCTAAAATATGATGAAATTGGTATAAAATATGATGAAATTGGTCTAAAATATGATGAAATTGGTATAATATATGATGAAATTGGTCTAAAATATGATGAAATTGGTATAATATATGATGAAATTGGTCTAAAATGTGGTAAAATTGGTCTAGAATATTCAGAAATTGGTCTAAAATACGATCAAATTACTCTAGAAAATGATAGAATTGCTCATGCTTCATTCTATACTTTGCCATCGTCCTCACTAAGGCAAGTCGCGGGTTAGTTACAAAAACAAACACGGGCTAAAGGCTTATTAATGCACACGCCCCTTATAAGCAAAACACTGCGTACGTATGTATATACAAGTTATATTCTTACGCCTCAGTTTAGTTAATGCAACGTGTCTGCTTTCTTCTCTTATCTTAATAGTGGTTTTCAAAGCACATTAAGAGTAGAGATATAAATACTCTAAGGTCTGTGACAATTACTAAATATTTGATCATCTTAATCAACCTTTAATTAATGTAAGCAAGAAAAATAAAGATTGCGTATTACAAAAATGGAGAGAGGATGGAGGAAAATAGAGAGGGAGGAAGAGAAAAGGGGAGGAGAAGAAGGGAGGAAGAGAGGAGAAAAAGGAGGAATGGTAGGGACGAGGAAGACAGGAAGAGAAGATGAGAAGATGAGGAAGAGGAAGGAGGAGGAAGGAAGAGGAGAGGAGAGGAGAGGAGAGGAGAGGAGAGGAGAGGAAAGGAAGGGAGAGGAGGGGAGGGGAGGGGAGGGGGGGAGGGGAGGGGAGGGGGGGGGGGGAGGGGAGGGGAGGGGAGAGGAAGAGAAAAAGGGAGATTTAATTCTAATGTACCTTTACCTTTGATACCTTTGAAGAATCTTGCCCGTTATCGGCGGAGTTGGGGTGGGCCTCCACTCATTCCAGGTGTAGTATGTAGCTCCCGGTTCCTTGCCTCCAGGACCACTGAAGGTAAAGTGTTGTCATGGGAGCTACTGTAGCCTGGCGTGGGTGGTTGGTCTGGGATGTCAGCCAGCCACTTGTCAAGGTGATGTTTGAAGGTGTCCGTGGTGACGCCCGTTAGGTCCCGAATGTGTCTTGGGGCACAATTGAAGAGCCGTACACCATTGTGGGAGAAGCTGTGGTGTATGAGGGTTTGTAGTCCTTTAGAGGAGGCGCATGTACTCTGTACATAGCACAGCCTGCCTCTTCTAGGATTTTTGTTTCCCTCCATACCTACTTTTGGAGCCAGACCCTCCAGGATTTTCCAGACATAGATTATGATGTACCTCTCTCGTCTGCGCTGCAGAGAGTAGAGGCCCAGTCTGTGCAGCCTCTCCCAGTAGTTGAGGTGCTGGAGACCATATATCTTGTTGGTATAGGTCCTTTGTGGTGCTTCCAGCAGGGTGATGTCCTTTATTTTGTAGGGTGACCACAGTTGGCAGCAGTACTCTAGCCTTGGTCTTATTAAGGACTTCCATAGCGTCAGCATGCAGGATTCCTCCCTTGTACGGAATGTTCTCAGGACCCATCCTGTTAGCTGTCGCGCTGTCTGGGTGATGGTGGTGTAGTGTAGGGAGAAAGTTCCATCGCTGCTCATATACACTCCCAGGTCTTTTGTGAAGTCTTTTGTTTGTATGGTTTGGTGTTGATACATATATTGAGTGGTGGTCTTTATAAAGGTATTTCTGCCATATCTCAGAACTTCAAATTTTTCTCCGTTAAATTCCATATTGTTCTTTTCGGCCCACTCTATTATTGTATTGAGGTCCCACTACAGTAGATCAGTGTCCGGGGATGTTTTAATTTTATGCCGTATACGGGTGTCGTCAGCAAATGAAGTAGCAGTGGAATATCTGAGATCTGTGTCAATGTCTGATATCATGATCAGAAATAATAATGGGCCAAGCACGGATCCTTGGGGAACACCACTTATGACTTGACATTGTGATGACTGTTTACCATTTATGGTGACAACTTGGTGCCTGTTGGTGAGAAAACTGTGGATCCATCTCCCTACTCTGCCAGTTATGCCAAGGTTCTTGAGTTTGTGGAGGAGAATGCCATGATCTACCTTGTCAAAAGCCTTGGCAAAGTTTAGGTAGACTACATCAGCATTATCTCCGTCCTGAGTTGCTTCTAATATAGTTTCATAGTGTTTTAGAAGCTCTGATAGGCAAGACCTGCCTCTTCTGAAGCCATGTTGTCCATCATTGAAGGCCCCTCTTTCTTCCAGGTGGTTTACCATCTTGGCCCTCAGTATCCTTTCAAAGATCTTGATGACGTGTGATGTGAGGACCACTGGTCTGTATCTGCTTGCCTGTCCTTTGCTTCCTCCTTTATGTATGGGTATTATTGTCCCCAGCTTGAGTTCATGGGGGACGGAGCCAGTGAGGAGGGATGTAGTCCACAGTATCTTCAGAAATATGATTATATTTCTTAAATTGAGAGCAAATTGGAAAATGGTCTGTAACATCTGTGTACACGATACAATTTTCTATATTATTCTATGAATTGGAAGTCCAAATATGATCTATTAAAGTAGCACATTTTTCAGTTACTCCTGTTGGTTTGGTTGTAAGTGGAAAGCATCCATGCAAGTACATTATATTCATAAAATCTGTGACACCTTGATCATTTGTTTTGAGTAAATCTAAATTCCAGTCTCCCAAAAAATATATGTCAAAAATTTGTTTCCTTTCAAAGAAATCAAATACGGAATTCAGAGCATCAAGAAAATGCGGTATGCTTCCTTTAGGCTGTCTATAAACAGAAGCTAAATAAATAGTGTCCTTATCATTAGTTAGTTCTACACATATACATTCAAAATGTGGCTCCATCATACAACATTCAGATAAGACACATGAATTATAGATATTTGACACATACATGCATACACCCCCACCATTTATATCCCTATTCATAGTATGCAAATTGTATCCTGCCATATTATACAATGATGCGATATCATTATCTAGTCGTGTCTCAGAAAAACCTATAGCATCAAACTTTATATTCATATCATTCAAACATTGGTCAATAAATAATTGCAAATTGTTAGGGAGACTTTGAATATTCATACTTAAGGCTGAGAAAGTATTAACATCTTCAGTTTTCATTTTGAGATCATCAATATACACGTTGTTGGAAAATTTATATGATGAGTTAACTGGGTGAGGTAGTAAAGGGTTATTTATATTATTCACATGATCATCCTGTTGTAAACTAAGTGGGTTGAGCATCATCGTATCAAGAACGATTGTGGACAGGAAATTTAAGTTTAATGTGTCACTGTTAATAAGTCTGCATAACTCATTATCATTAACTAGATGAAACGGAAGGTAGGCCGTTGCAGCCATCATTATGAGGAAATGTTCTTTACCTTTCAGTCGTACTACCTCTTATTTGTTCGCATTACTTCGTAAGTTCTTCTTAATTTGCTTGGATTGAGACTGAGGAAGAGGGTTGGCAGGCGCGGGACACGAACGGGCACCAGCAGGCTGCTGCGTCAGTATGGAAGGGAAGGCATCATCTTTCCCATCAGGCCGCCCGCCCACCGCGCCACCAGTCGTCGACGCAGTCGCAGCAGCAACAGACCCGGAGTCTGCTCTGCCCCGAGTTGCAGCGACTCCCCGGTCACGCCCAGCATCCTCATCCGCTGCCATTGGTTGTCCTTGTCCAGCCTCAGCTAAAGGCAGATTATTCCCTGTCGCGTGTTCTCCGTTATGCCTCTCCTGATGATAAGCTTGGTGTGCCGGAAATACGCTATTTTCTACTGAGCTCTTGCCTGCTTCAGTTGGGGCATCTGAGCACTCTTCACTGTCTGTGAAGCAGCACACAAGTCATCATTTATAAAGATGAATGTGCCTCGCAGCTTTCTCGCGCTCCTCATCACTGCGTCACGATCACAGTAGCGAGAGAAGCGTGCCACGATGGTGCGATGTTTGGCATCCAGGCGCTGTCCCACCCTATGGTCTCTCTCCAGCACCAGTCCAGGCAGCTGCAGCTTGTCCTCCAGTAGGGAAGTCACCATCGCCGCTGTCTGCTCCCACGTCTCACCACCGCTTCGCTCCTCCACGCCACTGATTCGTACATTGTTTCTTCTACTACAGTCCTCTGATAATTACTTCTCTCTTCTAGGTCTTTTATTTTTAGATTTGATTAATCAACTTCATTAGATAACATGTCTATCTTGATCTTGGTGTCTTGTTTCTCCTTCTCATATCCTTTGGTGGTGGATTTAAGTTCATCAACTTCTCGTTGAGTAAACTCAAGGCTAGTTGTGAGATCTGACACAGTTGACTCCAGTTTGTTTATTCGCTCATTCATTTGCTTCACTACCAATTATAGGGCATTTTTGTAGGCTCGCTCTTGAGAATCGAGCAATGTCTTAATCACCGTTGAGTCCATCGTTAGGTGGTTTGATATGAACCTAGGTATTGTTGTTATGACGTGTCTTGTGACGTCAGAGAATACTACTGCGCATGCGCAGCAGCTGACCAACAGGTCGAGGGAGGGCCTTAGTGCCGAGGTTGTAAGTTTACCTGGCTATTTTGTCAAAGTCCAAATTCACACTTTTCCAAAAACTGGCCTAACTAATTCCTGGGGGTTCTTATGTAACTTCCCTTTGGTAGTTTGGGGTCCGTAGATGCTCTGGTACCCTTGGAATCTTGAAACAAATGTAGGAGCTTCCTGATCGCCGTGTAAACAAGTTGCGCGCCCTCTGGTCTCTGGTGGAAGTGGTAGTTCCTGTCACCTAACACTACCTACATCCACCTTCCATCCCATCCATGAACCTATCCAGCCCTCTTGAAATCTCCCCAAGGGACTCCGCACTAACTACCTGTCTTACTGAGTCCATTCCAATCATTCACCACCCTATTTGGAACCAGATTTTCCCTATTTCCTTTCCAAATCTACCCCCTCCAGCTGAATCTGTTATTCTTGTTCTCCCCTGGTTAATAGCCGTAAGAACTTTTCCAAACCTCTCCTTTTTTAAATCCCTTTATCCATTTAAAAACTTCTATTAGATCGCCCCTTTTACTCTGAGCCCTCTCGATTTGAGTGTAGCTTTAATAATTTTAACCCTCCTCTCAAAACTAAAGTTACGCACCCCTTGAATAATTTTGGTCACCCTTCTCTGCATGGTTCTAACAAAGCTATATTCACCCTGTAATATGGAGACCAAAACTGAACCACAGAGTCTAGGTGAGGTCTGACTAGAGCCAGATGAAGCTTTAGAATAACTTCCGCACTTCTACTTTAACACTTCTGGAAATGAACCCTAACACTCTATTAGCTGTATTTCTATCTTCAATACATTTTTTCCTAGGTCGAGGTCTGGGCCACCCTCACTTCAAGATCTTTTCACCTTCTGATCTTTTCAGCGATACATTGCGTATGGTGTATCTATTACCAGGGTTTTTCTACCAACTTTCATAATGCTGCACTATCAATATAATTCATCTACCATCTGACAGCCCACTCATTAAGTTTATCTAAGTCTCCCTGCAATATGTTTTTCATCAGACTATGATCCAATAATCCTACCTACCTTAGTATCATCAGCAAACTTGCTGATATCACTGCTATCCCCATATCCAAGTCGTTGATGTAAAAAAAAAAATAGTAGTGGACCCAAAACAGACCCTTGTGGAACTCCACTTGTCACCCGTCCCCATTCAGATTAGAACCAATAATTGTAAACCTTGTTGTCATCACTTAGCCAAGCTCTGATCCAACGAAGAACCTTCCCATCTATTTCATGAGTTTTAACCTTATTTAAGAGCCGCTCGTGTGGTACTTTGTCGAATGCCTTACTAAAGTCCAGGTTATTTATTCATAATCCTTATCATTATCTGCCGTCTCATAAACTTTCCTATAAAAACTCAATAAATTTGGTGAGCAAAGACCTACCCTTGGTGAATCCATGTTGTAAATCATTGATCAAACTAATTTTCTAAGTGCTCTCAAATGTTTTTGCCCAAAAATAAATGTGGAAATTATCCCCTAAAACCCCCTCTCTAATTATGAGATTGGTATTAATTGAATGGTGGAATTTGGTGCCTCCCCGACGGAGGTGGGATACGATCGAATAAAAATTTCACCTATGTATATATTATTATAGATTTGGGTATAAATTAAGATGTATTTAGATATTGTAATATAATTTTGGTGGTATTCACCTATAATATCACAATTAATCTAAGGATTAACATAATATAAGAATTGTGAGGAAACTTCCACGTATAGGAGTAAATTATTGGAACGCGCTCCACGTGTAAGCTCCAGCTGTCTTGAAAAGGATTTTCAGTCAAGACATCAGGCACGCGTTATCACCTACACTATGAAGTTGTAGTCTGTCTTTGATTGTACACTAAGGTGTAGTCAAACTCATCTTAATATGAGTAAACTGTAACCGATCAATCGGTTAAAGCTGGACAAAGTGGTAAAACATCACAAGATACGAGCCGCGCCAGGTAGCTTGGAAAGTTATCCTTGACAACTCCGCCGGCCTACCACTCAGCGCCGCCATTACGTATACCAGAGCCAGCCGTCCTGCCATTCTGTGTACCACAACGTCTACCAATACTCCCTCAAGATAATGATCATGAGCCTTCATATCATCAACCCATCTGCCACTGCTGAGTATACCTTAGTTAGCGTCTAAATAGGGTATCAGTGCAGCTTAGGTAGATTTTGGGTTAATCGCAAGGTGAGTTCACGTTAATTAATACTATAATTTCAACAAGTTGGTGCCCCGAGTAAGGATTATCTTTGGGAATTTATAAGGTATGCGTTGTGGGACACAGTTTATGCCCTCAGCGATTGGCCGTGGAAAATATGGATCTTAGACTGTTTCGAGCACCAGGTGGCCGGGCTGACAAATTTAACACAGACACGCGTCTCAATGCAGTACTTCAGTGGCCTCATAACCTCACAATCCTCTTTCTGGGAGGTAACGATATAGATGATGAGTGTAGTCCCAGAGCCATCACAAATAACATAAATAGTATAGTGAAGAAAATAGAGGAGAAATGTGGCAGTCGTGTAGGAGTGTGTTTAGTCGAGCCTAGGAAGACCAATCGATCTCCAGACATCACCTGGTGAGCCAACTCAGCTATGATAGGGTCAAAGATGCTATAAATAGGGCTTTGAAAAAATAATTAAAAGGCTAAGCAGTAGTACACTTTAACGCACAGACTTTTGAAACAGATCTTTCTCGAAATGGCGTGCACTGGACGAGGCGAGGTTGTTATTTTGTAAAAGCCACGTTTATAAATTTCATAAAGTGTCGGAGAGGGGAGTGGGATGCTATCCAAGCACTAGGTGGATACTGGTTTGATACAGAGATAGAAACACTAGTTTCCCCGCCCCCTTTGGTTTAAACAACCACAGACAGGGCCGCCGCACCCGCCCGCCGAGTCATAGACAGGGCCGCCGTACCCGCCCGCCGTACTCGCTCGCCGAGCCACAGACACCCACGACACAGGCCGCATTTAAGCTACCATCCGCCAACAATGTTTGTGAAGTTAGTTACATTAAATAAAGTGGTGGATGGTTATAGGCCTGGCTTCGCGCCTTGCTAGGCCGAGTCAACGGCATATCCACCCTAAGAGTTCAATTAAATTAGGGAACCCTAACTCATAAACTTTATCCAACTTTTTTTTTTTTTTTTTTTTTTTCATTTCATCTAATCAATTAAAATCATGGCGGAAGGGACTAAAGCATTAGCGGCTGAATTAGGATGGCTTACACGAATATATAAAAAATGTGAGGTAGCAGCTGGGACTATCACTATTGACTATAATAGTTTAAAGTTAAATGTTTAAAGCTAATGCTAAAAACTAAATGGGAAAATTATGAAGAGGCTTACTTACAATTACTCGGAGCTGAGGGTGAAGAATTAATTAATTATGAGACCAAGTATGATCAAGAATGTACCAAATACATGGAAACAGTATTCACATATGAGAACTTAGTGCGTGATCAGAAAACCACAGCCAAAGCCTCTTTACCCCAACTTAAATTACCAGATTTGTCATTGCCCCATTTTGCGGGTGAAAATTGGTATTCTTTCTGGGATAAATTCAAATTGATTGATGATAGGATTGATTTAACAGAGGTGCATAAATTAACCTATTTGTTAGGTCAGTTGAGAGGTTCTGCATATCTGCTGGTAAAGGAATTAACAGTAGAAAATGCCAATTATAATGTGGCACTCAAGATTCTTAGAGATAATTATGAAGATAAAGATCAGATAACAAAGAATCTTTTCTGCAAGTTCATGGATCTACTGAGCCCTTCTCACAATCACAGAGAATTGGAAGAGTTCAGAATAAGTTTAAATTGCACACTAAGAGCCATTGAAGCTCATAAACCCTTGACAGAGTCAGACTGGATGGTCAGTATCATGATATGGAGAAAACTACCAACCAGGATGCGAGACCGCTTAAATCAGAGGTACAATAGTATTTACTTCACGGTCAAGCAAATAGAGGAGGGATTATTACAAGAGTGCAAACATTTGCAAGGTATTGAGCAGGAACACCCCACAGGGAGATTAAGATAACTAGACCTAAAGGTAATCAGCGAGATCAGCCATCTTTAGAGTTTAAAGAGCCCTCATTGGTGGGTAGTTATCCCGCTCCTACTAAAGTTACGATGGGAAGAAAACCGGTAGATAAGTTTCAAGCTAGACCAGCCGGTAAACCATCACCAAGACCTACTCAAAGAACAGGTGCCATTCCTAAATATAGGGTTATTACCAGTGAAGTCAGAAAAAAATGTGCTTTCTGCGAGGAAGAACATCCACCCTCCACTTGTAATATATACCCAGATTGTTCCACTAGGCTCAAAAGGTTAATGGATCTGGGAAACTGCCTAACCTGCCTTAGTGGTAAACATGCAATACAAGCCTGTCCTATTAGTCTGGGTACTTGTAAGAAGTGTAGAAAATCCATTCATCACATAGCCTTATGTCCTAATGGTGATGTGAGAACAGACCCTACGGTCGTTAAAATGGCAGTAACTAATATGAGTAGTTCATCCGCTGTCCCTACGGCAGAGTTGAAGGTAAGCCATAATGGTAATTCAACCATTGTGAAAACAATGTTTGACAGTGGTGCACAAAGATCATTTATTACTGGAGAGATAGTTGATCTATTACAACTACCTATAATTAGCAAGGTGAACTTAGCCATTTCGGGCTTTCTGGCCAATAAAGAAGTGCAAAGTTTTGACAATGTTAGACCAAAAATCCAATTGGGAAATTATAAATGTAGGGTAGCTGCTGTAGTTAATGACATCGGTATAAATTTAACTGTAAAAGGACTTAAATCTACAGCTCAAACTTTGAAACAGAAAGGTGTTAGACTAGTTAGAAATACCTTTGAGGATGTTGATGGTCCATACCAATAAATAATAGGCGCTGATTATTTTGGGCGATTTCTAAGTAAGGTCATCAAAAGACATAACATTTCCATGTTCACCAGTGCCGGTGGTGATGTTATAATGGGACCTATCTCACAAACCACTCACCAGCCAAAACAAGAGGAATGCATTCCTAGTCATGCACAACCTCTCTTGGTTGCTAGGATAGGAACTCCATTAGTACCCACTCAAATCAATGAGTTATTGGAAGAAGGGGATATCCCCGTGCACAAATTATGGGATCTAGAAACTATCGGTATCATACCTGAACAGTTACCTAAAGAGGATCAAAATACTCTAGATCACTATGATCACACTGTCAATTATGTTAATGGTAAATATGAAGTAGGTCTACCTTGGCAAATAAATGCCCCTGTGTTACCTTCCAATTATCACATAGTTAAGAGCCTCTTAAATAGTTCAATAAGAAAACTGAAGAAAAATCAGTCTAAATTGGAGTGCTATGATAAGATCATTCAAGATCAATTAAAGGATGACTTTATCGAAAAACTGGAAGGAGCAGTAAATCATAATATAGGACATTATTTACCCCACCATGCAGTGACCAAAGATTCATCAACCACCCCCATCAGAATAGTTTTCAATTGTAGTTTCAAAACTAAACAAGATGCTAGTTTAAAGGACTGCCTTCAGACAGGACCGAATCTCTTGTCTAATCTAGGAGATGTCCTAGTAAAATTCAGAGCAGATAAATTCGCCTATGTGGCTGACATCTCTAAGGCTTTCCTAAGATTAAGTCTAAGGGAAGAAGATAGAAACTTCACAAAATTCCTATGGCCTGAAAATATATCTCAGGATGACAGCCCCCCTAGCCACATATAGGTTTAATTCAGTTCTGTTTGGTTCTTGCTCAAGCCCCTTTCTATTAAATAAAACATTATAGTACCATTATAAGGGTTCTGATAGCCCAGAATTGGGGAAAAACTTCTATATGGATAATTTGCAGGGGACAATAAATTCTGAGGAAGAACTAATACAAATTTATAACCTGGCTAATAAAGAGTGCAGGAAGGCCAGCCTCCCCTTACAGAGTTGGAATACTAATTCTCCAAGACTAGAAGGGATAATCAGGAAGGATTTCCTAGATTATACGCCACCAGAGATCCAATCAGTGTTAGGATTATGGTGGAATGTAAAAACTGATGAACTAAGATTAAAGTGTCCAGATTTTTCTGATGTGGTCCTAACAAGAAACAACTCTTAAGTCAGGTCAGCCAAGTATTTAACCCCTTGGGCATAGTGAGCCCAATAACTATAAGGGGTAAATGTCTAATACAAAAGGCCTGGGGAGAACACCTCGATTGGGGTACCCCCCTAGATGGGAAATATACAACAGAATGGGAGACTATAAAAGCTGGGTTCAATAAGATAAATGAAGTTCACATAAGTAGGAGAATAAATGCTGATGGGCGACAACCCCAGCAACTACACATATTTTGTGATGCTTCAAAAAGTGCATACGGTGCAGTAGCTTATCTTAAAGCAGGAGAGGAATGTAAATTAGTTATGTCTATGGCTCGGGTTGCCCCAATTAAGCCTAGAACTTTGCCTCAAATGTTGTATTGTTAATTAGCAGTTGAAATGTTAGGCTCGATTGTTTCGAGCATAGCTTCAGACGAGTCACCTCCTAGGGTTCGGAGCCCACCCGGACAGAGTTAGTCCGGCTGGCATGCTGTCTGTATCTGCCTTCACAATTAAAGACGTTGCCACACTAAAGTGTTTTTCCCGTGTCCTAGCCAGTCAGGAAGAATAACACATGGCGCTGTGGACAGGATCTCTTCGGTCGTCTTCCTTCACCCTGACTGGTTGTTCGCGGGATAGCCGTTCTGTGGCGACGACAGTACCACCATGGGAGACATGGAGCAACTGGCGAATCTGATAGTGCAGCAGACAACGCTCTCGGCCCAGCGTGAGGAGCGTATGGTGGCTATGATAGAGCGCTTACTGAGCCCCGGTGGCGCTGGCGCGGCCAGCAGTGATCACCGCCCTGCCCCCCAATTAACGCCCCGAAAGGCTGCCTGGCGCCGCTACACCAGCCCCATTCCCTGACCTCTCGGCTTCCTACTGACTTCCCCGCCTGGAAGAAAAAATTCGAGGGGTTATTGTTTTTTACCTCGCCGAAAACCCTACCGCCGAGGAGCAGCGACCCCACCTTGGCTGAGCCTTTTGGGACAAGATTTGGACTAGGGTGATCAGGTACGCTCTTCCTAGCTGAGGACACTCTTCAAAGGGGGTCGTAAGGGGAAGGGAGGCGCATCTCGGAAAGCAAAGGAACGCCTTGGGTGGATCGGCCGATTTTCTACTCCCGGAAACGGGAAAAAAGGGGAGACCTTCGCGACTTCCTTTGCTCCTTGAAGGAAATCCCCCTTTTTGTGACTTCTGTAAACTTGTTCGACCCCCAACTTCGAACCGCGGGGTGTGTGGTGCACGAGACATGAGGAAAGGAAAACATGCGGGAAAAAAAGGGATTTGACCTTAAAACGCAGTTATTCTGTCGAGCGTCAGAAGTGGCCGGGAATCTCATGCTTGTTTCGTATTGGGTGCGAAGGCAAAGAAAACTGCGTACCAGCGACAGAGGAGTCGACCCGCGATTTGGTGCAACTCGGGAATTAAAAATCAAATTACGCGTGTGGTTACGACGCCATAAAGACTCTCTGCCTGTCCGGCTATGGGTGCTACCTGCCGGAATTTGGTGTCGGGGCATTTCCCAAATCAGTGTTGGACGCTTTGACGTGGATGTATGGGACGCCTCCACAGAACGTACCACAGAGATTTGTCTGCCGACTACCTCGAGAGGGGGGGAAACGTCCCATCGTCAATGTAAGCGACAAGTGAACAAACCTTGCCGTGTCTACCAAAGGGGGCTGGCTGCACCCCCCCACTCCTAAAGGGCCCCTGTGAGGGTGACTCCCCCCGGCGGCGTCGCTAACGTCTCTGTACGCCCGCACAAAGCAGAGACTACAGTTATGGCAGTCAGCTGGCTCTTCTTTTTGGAATCGACATTGAAACTTTTTTCCTGCCCCACGCATCTTTCATCTTTTGGGGCAACCCACGGGGAGTGTAAGGGTCAAAGTTTTTCTCCGGGAAAATTAGGGGGTCCCCGCAGAAAACCCGTCCCGTAATTGACAACTTGTCAGGAATCTGATTAGCTGGTTCACTGTTCAGCGCTGGGGATCGCCCCCTGCTGTTTTTCACGGCAAAATCGGTACAGTTGTATCTGCCCCAAAAGGACTCCAAGTAAGGTGCCTGAAACCCTGTTCGTGGACCAGAAAAAGGATGCAAGTCACAAATTCCGCTCAGTTCCCAGCAGGACACACGACACTGATCCGTCAAGGGGGTTTTTGGGGCCGCGCACGGGGGCCCAAATCCAGGCATGTTTTCCCGCGTTTTTTGTGGCGAATCAAGTTGCGCACAATAAAACTGGAAACCCCAATGGTGATAGAACTTACGTCCTGAGCGGAGCCATTTGCAGTCACCACCGCCAGACCGCTGCCCACAGCTGGAGAGCACATCAAGAAGAAACTCGATGCCCCTCCTTGCCAAAAACCTTATTCGCCCGTCGCTCCCCTACGGATTGGTGTCCCCCATGGTGCCTGTGCCAAAGAAGAATGCCGGTATCAAATGTGCGGGGACTTAACCAAGCTGACAAATACGTGCGGCGTCCCAACCCTGCTTCCACCAAACGTTGCGGTCGCTGATATGCGCAGGTCACGCCCCCCGGGATACCACAATGGACGCCGCCATGGGTTCACCAGATCGCGATTGCTCCTAAAAAGCCGGACCTAACGTGCTTCATTAAACCGTGGGGCAGATTAAATTCAGCGCCGGTAAAGGGGTTTGGTGTCCACGGGGATAATACAACCGCGGGGAGGCATCGCTCTGGGGATACCCTACCCATCAAAGTTGTCGACGACTCCTACTTACGACGACCATATGGGGCCACCTCCAACACGTGACGACTCATGCAAAAGGCGCCCCGAGGCCGGCATCACTTAAACCCCTAAGAATTTCCCTATTCGCGAGGATGAAGTGGAATACTGGGGGTTTCCCGAGTCACCGGAAGGCTACTCATCGAACGACAAAAGGTCACCGCCTCAATTTTCCTCGGCCTGGGAAATAAATGATTTCGGTCGTTTATGGGGTTTGGTCAACCAAATTGGGGACTTTACGGAATCGCCGCCGCCCAACCGCTTCGAATCTTCTGAAACAAACCGTATTTGGGCATGGACCCCAAAACCCGAGGGAGCTTTCCTCGAGGGAAGAGGGTGCTTTTAAACGCCCCCCCCTGGAAAAACTTCGTCCGAAAATGCCGATGTAAAAGGACGGATGCTGCCCGGGGGGCGAGGGTTGGGATTCGTGCTAACGAACACGGGGGGCTTCTGGCTATGGTTTTTATTTTGGTTCCGTTTTCCCCCCCCGTACAGAGAGTCGGTATGCTGTATTAGCTGGACGGCTTTTCTTCGTATGGGCCTGTCGACATCCGCATATTCCTACGGTTTTTCCCCACCCTTTGTCTGGGAGTGGATCACCGCCGTTGGTGCCCCTTTTGAACCATAAGCTTTTTGTCAAGATAGAAAATCCCGGCTGCAGCGTATGCGTGAGAAGTTAATCCTTACATTTACAGCCGTTGGAGAAAAAGGGCGGATCCCAAAGCCAGCCCTTTCCGCTCCCCCCGGGCCCCGTGATCCGGGGCCCAAACCTCACAAGCTGTATAATCAATCCGTTTCACGGACCTTAATTGCGGGTTTGGGGGCGTCCCGTGCGCAAAGATGGCTTTCGCTCGCCCCATGGGAGACCCAAATTTGGAAAAAGGGTTTGCTCTGCTTCGCGTGTCCCATATCTTCTCTTAAAAAACCATCCTACGGGTTTCCCCGGGAAAATCGCCTTAGCTTACAGTATCATCCCCCCTTTTTGGGGATCCGGCATCTGCTGTCATTGGGTGATGACGATCGTATACGGGCGAGCTATCACCCGACCGCCTACGCAAAGGGAATTCTCGGCCGCTTGCACGAAGGGCATCAAAGGGATTTACGAAAGAAAACGCCGGGACGTCCAAAAAAGTTTTTCTGGCCTGGGGTTTTTATAACGACTCGCCAACACCGTGTCCTTTCCTGTCCCCCCCCTTGCCGTATATACTACCCAACCCCGCAACGGCCGCTGTGGTGGACGACCCGGGCCGCCCACTCGAGTTTCGAGTCTGTGTCGCCGACTATTCCATGTAGTGGGCAGAACATTTGGTAATTTTTGGATCGGCTCTCCGGCTGGCCATATGTGATACGTGTCCCCGAACTGCCTCTGCTACCATCTAGTCCGTAGTTACGCCACCTCTTCGGCATACTGGGGTTTTTGACTATCCCGCGGGCTGACGGGGGGCCGCGGTTTTCGTCACAACTATGCGCAGGTTTTTTATATCGCTGGGAGGTTTTACCACGAGTGTCGCGCCGACCTACCCCAACTTTAAAGGTCACGCGGAGGCAGCTGTGAAGACTGTCAAAAAACTTATTATGGGCAGCAACGACCGGGAGGCGTTAGACGACGATCTTCGAACGAGGTCTCCTGGAGCTACGGAAAACGCCACGCGCTAGCGGAAATCCCCCCCCGCAAACCTCTTCGGGGATCCGTTTTCGATCTGGGGTGCCCCCCTCATCACCGTCGTTTTTCCCCCGATGGCACGCGCGCCATAGTGTGATGCCAGACTGCAATCCCGGCATCGACGAAGCAGCGTCAAAGACCGCTCCCCCGACACTTCATGGCTTACGCATCGGCTCCAGGGTTTATTCCAAAAAACGTTTTCAGGCCTATGGGATCGTTGCAGGCGAGGGGGTCGGAGTTGGCGCGGCGAAAATACTTTGTAAAACTGGGTAAATGGGGGACTTTACTGAGAAATCGCCGATTTTTTTGCGTCCGTATGGCCCCCCTCACGACTACGCCGCAAAATCTCTCCTGCCAGGAGACTTTACCAAAGCCGCCTACTCCCCCCGCCCAGTCTGACCACCCATCAGCGGGGCAAGGGAAACAAGATTTCCCCTCGCAGTAATCGCCTCGCCCGCCTCCTGAACGTCCCCGCACTCACTTTGGGGGCCTGTGGCTTCATACCTTTGTCTTTTTTAACCTTGTATGTCGGTATTTATGGGTTAAAAGTATATTTTTCTTTATTTTTGTTATAATGTTCATTGCTTAAATTTTATATGTGTTTATTTTAAACTTGGGGGAGGTGTTGTATCATCTTCGGGGGAGATTTTTTATTGTTTTGCATTTTAAAATGTTGGGCTCGATTGTTTCGAGCATAGTTCAGACACTCACCCCTAGGGTTGGGGGACCCACCCGGACAGATTTTAGCCCGGGCGGGCTGCTGTCTTACTGCCTTCACAATAAAGACGTTCCCACCTAAAGTTTTTTCCCTTGTCCTAGCCAGTCAGGAAGAATAACAAGAGCTGACTGCTTTGAATTGGCCTAAATTGTCAATACTAAGAAATTTATTACAAATTGGAAAGTTATTGGGGGACCGATATAAAATTTTGGGGCCTCACGGTTAGTGAAAAAAAACAAAAAAACCCCTTTATTCAGGAATCGTTTTTTGTAAATAAATGATTTAGTTTTCCACATTTCATATAATCATTTGCTCCCAAGGGAAAACCCACGATATTTGCCCCAGGGAACAACTATCCTAAAAATTAAAACAGGTTTTAGGGTTTAAATGTCCTACCTGGTTAAAAAATTAAATGAATCCAATCATAAGGTCTAAAAAATCAGCATATCAGAAGATAAAATTAGGGAACCTATTTGCCCAGACCCTTTTAGATATAAAAAGGTTTTCCTATTAAGCAAACTATTAAGACTCAAATTTGGGTCTTCAAATTCAAAAAGTGGGATAGTTCTGTCCTTTAAATTTTTGGTTAGAACAATAAAAAAGCAGGAATTTCCTGAGAATATCAGTTTTTTCCTGGGCCCAGCCCCGTAGGAAAATTATTAGGAACAAGAGTGGGAAACTCTTACATGGGGGAAAGGGGCTGATACTTTAGCCATCTCAGGGGGGAATTTGGATACCGCGGTGACGGCATTTAAAATCTACCCTCAAATCTAAAATGCAAGAGATATGTGGGAAACTGATCACCTACCCCGGGTCCCTCAACTCCCCAGGGATCGAGTCAATCATTAGAACCTTTGAGTAGCGGGTTCGCAACTGGGGAAATAATTTTACGGGAAATAATACTCCCCCCAAAAAAGTATAATTATGTTGCTTTTTTCTTGCCCCTCGGGGCTGTTCATTTAAATAGCTGATATTTAAGTGCCAAAACTTTCTTCATTTTTTCCGGGGGTTTTTTGGCTCGGGGGTCGTGCCCTCCGCGATTGATTAGGGGGTAATGCTACTAACTTGTAGGACCCCTCCCCCTATTGTTAAAAATTTTAAAACATCCCCGTACAAAAATCTCTAGATTAAGGGAAATGCCAGGGACCTTTACTCCCCCTAGACCCCTTGGGAAAAAATGGTTTCATAGAGAAAATGTTGGCTTGTAAATTTTTTGCCCCTTAGGAAAACCCCCACAAGACAAAGATAGGTCTAGAAGACTTAAAAACCATATGACTGAAAATACCCGTATAAATACCCCCCCTTAAACCCTATTAGAGGTTCTTCAAAAATTAGAAGCTCTTACTCCCCACATTTAATTTATGGAAAAAGACGGGAACCCTTTCCTTTAATAGATAAAAGGGGAAATATAAAAGATCCTACAATAAATGACCCAGCTCAACATCTCCGGGAAGGTTATCCCCCCTTAAAAAAATTTTTAAGATCATGGGATAAGCATTGGAGTGCAATTTTTTTACTGAGTCAAAGGGAAAAATTTTATGGGGGTCAAAAGCCCAAAAACAAAATCCAAACAAAGTAGGAATATAGTAAAACCTTAGGGAGATATCCTGTTCGCAAGGGCCCCTAGGAAAAATAGCAAAATTTGCATACTGATGTAAAGGGGTTGTGAGGGCAGTGGGTTCTATGAGGGGACATGTTGGCGGACGGTAAAAATTTTTTTTTTTTTCCCCCAGGTTACGAAGAGGTAATGAGGCAGTCTGCGTCTTGGCAGGCCAACTTAGGGGGTTCCCGACCCGGAGGCCTGCTTTAAAGGTTTTAAAACCCCTTGGAGAAACTCATTAGAGGGGTCAAAATTTCCTAAAGCAAACCTTCTTTTTCGCCGGCCCCCATTGTGAAAATTATCCCTAAACCCCTCTCAATTATGAGAAAGGTATTAATTTGAAAGGTGGAATTTGGCGCCTCCCCCACGGGGCGGGGTCGAAAAAAAATTCCACCTATGTATAATTATTATAGATTTTGGTAAAATTAAGATGTATTTGATATAGTAATATAATTTTGGGGGTATTCACCTATAATACCACAATTAATCAAGGTTACAAATATAAAATTGGAGAAACTTCCCGTATAGAGTAAAAATTTTTGGAACGGGGTCACGTTAAGCTCCACGTCTTGAAAAAGGGTTTTCAGTCAAACATCAGTCACGGCGTTATCACCTACACTATGAAGTTGTAGTCAGTCTTTGATTGTACACTAAGGTGAGTCAAACTCTCTTAATATAGTAAACTGTAAACCCTCAAACGGTTAAAGCTGGACAAAATGGTAAAACATCACAAGATACGAGCCGCCCAGGTAATTGGAAAATTATTTTTTTGGCAACTCCCCGGCCTACCCCTCAGGGGGCCCCCTTTTCGTTCCAGACCCCGCCTGCCTTCTGTTTACCACAAATCTACATACTCCCCAAAATAGATCAGAGCCTTATATCTCAACCCTCTGCCCTGCGAAAAAAATAAACCCTTTGTTGCGTCCCAAATAGGTATCAGTGCACTTAGGTAATTTTGGGTTATCGCAAAGGGGAGTTCACGTTTTTAATTTTTTCTATAATTTCAACAAAAATTCAACATTTTCTACCACGACGTTTTGACTTACGGGTCATAATTTTTTCTTTTTTCCTCGTCTCCCTCTTAAATATGGGGGCTACTTTCCTCGCCTCCACAATACGGGACATCGCCTTCTCAACCCTTTCTAAAAAAGTGCACTAACGACTCACTAACAACCTCTTGCATTCTTTAATACTCTGGGTACCTTCTCCCGGTCCTGGCGATTTAAAATCTTCATTTCTAACCCTCTTCCCCCTTTCCTAGTTATCACAATTCTTTGAGTTTTTCTCATCGCTTCCTTTAAACTCTGTTTCCCTTTTAGGTATTGTCTGTAACATCCTCAGTAAAAAAAACTTAAAAATAAACATTTTGATTTTTACACATATCCTCATCCCTATTTAAACCTCACCCTGCTCAATCTAAAGGCCTCACTGACCCTTGTCTTTGGGTTTTTTACCCGTGAACCCCTTTTTGGCGCTTTTTTGGCTTTCCTGCACTTTAATCTCAAAAGTTCTTTGCTACTCCTTTAATCTCTTCACTGTCCTCGCCCTCATGCTATAATAAAGTTACGATCCCCTTTATCATTTTTTTCATCCTTCCTGTACTGGTTTTAAAAACGCTTTCCATCCTGTAATAGGAGACCAAAATGAACGCATAGTCTTTGGGGAGGTCTGCTAAGCCAATAAGCTTTAGAATAAGTTCCCCTTCTACTTTTTAACACTTTTGGGAATGGGGCCAACGTCATTAGCTCTATTTTTTAGCCTCAAAACATTGTTTTTCCCAAAGGGCTTTTTTTCCCCCCCCTCTTT
>JACEEZ010011939.1:194846-202655 GCA_016584305.1 Chionoecetes opilio | reverse complement strand
TTTTTCCCCTTTTCTTGTTTTAAAAAAATTTAATTAATTTTTTCTTTCTTTTTTTTTTTCTTTCATTTAAAATTTTCTCCTCTCTCTCTCTCTCCTCCTTTCTTCTCTCGTCTCTTCTCTTCTTCCCCCTTCTCATTTTCTCCCCTCCCCTTTCTCTTCCTTTTCTCTCATCCTTCCTCTTTTCCCCCCTTTTCTCTCTTTCTCCCCTCCCCCTTCTCTCTCTCGAAACTTTTTTTTTTTTTTATTATATTTCGTTTGTTCTTTTTAGTGTACTTTATTTTTCACTAGCCGCAAGCCGCCCTCCGGGCGGCCTTTTTGGTAGCTCCTGGAGGGCTATTGGGGCCTTCGGCCCCCCAAACACAGACCTCCGATAACCCTTCCCACCACCTCAGCCCCAAAACCAGACTCTCCAGTAGCCCTTCTAACTTTCCTGATATCATGGGTAAAATGTATTATTAACCCCAAACCCCATTCACACATAGCCCCTTTAACTTTCCGAAGCAAAGCCGCCCCCGGGGCGGACTTTTGGTACTCCTGCGGGGGGCTTTGGTGGCCTTGGGCTCACCACCTTTTTTTGGTGGGCCGAAGGCCCACCAAACAACTCTCCAATAGCCCCATTACCCACCACCTGGGCCCCCCAAAACAGATTCCAAAGCTCCTTCTAATTTTCCTGAAATGTATGTTTCCCCCCCCCCATTCCTCACCCATTACCCTCACCCCCCACCCTTATTCACCCATTACCCATACCACACACCCATTCCCCCACCCATTACCCTCACCACACCCCATTAAACTCCACCATTCCCATCACCCCCCACCTATTCCTCCCCATCACCCATCCCCCCCCCACCCTCCCCCACAACCCATTACCCTCCCCCACCTTCCTCCCCCTATTACCCTCACCCTACTCAATTTTTTCCTCAATTCTCGGCAACCCACTTTTTTCTTCACAGTTCCCGCTAATGGGCTGCTAAAAAAAAAAGAAAAAAAGTGATCCGGATCATTTTAAAGTGGGCTTAAAACCTTTCCCCTGTCACCTGTTTCCCAAAAAACGGTGACAGATGGGATTCCGCCACAGGGGGGGGCACCTATCGCGGACAAACAGACAGACGGGAAACACACCCCACACACACACACAACACACAAAAAACACACACACACCACCAACCACACACACAACCTTTCGCTATTTTATTATAGAGGGTTTTCCATAAATATTATTTTTCTATATTTGTTTCTTTTGAGTATGACACCATCTTTATTCGTTGCCTCGTTTTTTTTATTCATATTTTATTCCATCTTCATAAAAAAAAAAGCTATTCGTTCTATTATCTTACTTTATGCTATTTTTTATCAATTTTCGCAATCCCAATTACATTCATTACTGAAAAATACGCTTATAAATACACAAAGGTCAGAGGAAAGGTCAGTAGGAGTAAAACTACAAGACAACAAAAGGTCAAGAGAGATATGAACGCAACGCAAAAAATATTCAGAATTAAAAAAAATGTAAAGGGGAGAAAAACGGAGAAGGCAGGACATGTTAGGAGACTAGATAACAGATGGCGCTGAAGGGTACTACTGTACCCCCCAAGCCGGAGAGAAGAGAGAGAGAGGAAAGGGGAGAGAGAAGAGAGAGAGAGGAAGAGGAGGAGAGGGGAGAGAGAGGGAGAGGAAGAGGGGGGGGGAGAGAGGGGGAGAAGGGGAGAAGGGGAAGGGGGGAGGGGGGAGGGAAAGAGAGAAGGGAGGGGGGGGGAGAAGGAAGGGAGAGAGAGAAGGGAAAAGAGAGAGAGGGGAGAGAGAAGAGAGGAGGAGAGAAGAGAGAAGAAGAGAGAGAAGGAGAGAGAGAGAGAGAGAGAGAGAGAGAGAGAGAGAGAGAGAGAGAGAATTTCACAACTTCAAAGTGTCAGGAATGATGTGAGATTAAAACAAAACATATTTTAATGGTTAAGAGATGTACATAATTATATTTTATTCGCATTACGACTTACTTTACATAAAAATCACATTTGTATAGAAAATAATGTGTGTTCAGTTTTTAGGCGACGCTTTATGAGGCAACCTATGTATGTATCCAGTTAAATATTGAGAAGTTCTTGAGACACTGACTGGTTATTAAACTGGTTAGACTGCACCAAGACCAGTCAATGCAGAACTCTCACTCAATTGTCAGTCTTATCCCTCAGTTCACCACTTACTCTTCACTCAACTTGTGGCGATAAAACGTAAACCACAGTAATTATCAGGGGTTTTTTCAAGTAAGATGATTATATTAGGTTAAATTAAATCATTATAGTCATTAAACATTATCTTATCTAGATTTTTTGTATTTAAAGTGTTGAAATCAGTACAGGATGATTCTATTACTATTATTTTTATTATTGTTATTATTATTATTAGTATTATTATTATTATTATTATTATCAGTTGTTTTTGTGTCCAGTTCTGGTTGACTTGTTAGCTAGTGTAAAATATCACGAAAATATTGTCATGATTGTATAGAAGTCCATTTGTGGCATTGTGGAGCGAGTGGAGTGTGGCTGATTGTGTTCCATTGTACAGGCATACATGTACCTCTCTCTCTCTCTCTCCTCTCCTCCTCTCTCTCCGTCCGTCATCTCGCTCTCCGTCTCTCTCTCTCTCCCCTCACTCTCTCTCTCCCAGTCCCGTCTCGTCTCTCTCGGCTCTCTTCTCGTTCCTTCTCTCCTTCCTACTCTCTCTCCTCTCTCTCATTAGAACTAAGGAAGCATCCAAGAAATAAGGAAACTATACAGAAAATCTCTCTCTCTCTCTCTCTCTCTCTCTCTCTCTCTCCAACATCCTTCCTCATTCTCTCCTCCTCTATCTCCTCTCTCTCTTCACTCGTCGGCTCTCGGTGCTTCAGTGGGGGCTCTCTCTCTCCTCTCTCTTCTCTCCCGTCTCCATCTCTCTCTCTCTCCTGCTCTCTCTCTCTCTTCTCTCTCTCTTCACATATGCCACTCATTTCTCTTATTTACTCTTTGCTTCCTTTTCTCAATTTCTACACCTCTACCAACCTCTCTCTCTCTCTCTCTCTCTACTCTCTCTCTCTCTCTCTGGTTGTCAACAGGATGCACCTCGCCTCGCTATCACTGGTGGGGGACAAGGTAGAGCTAAGCCACAAGGGCAACCGTTCCGCTATAAGTGCCATTGGGTTCTCTTTTGACGTGTCGCGGGGAACCTTATGAACCCAAGTAACAGTTTGCTTGCGACACCACTCAGTGCCCTCACACGTACTACACTACTACGTATACACACAGACACACACACGTACACACCACTTTAACCACCACCACTACTACTACTACTACTACCACCTACTACTATTAATATTACTACCAGCATCTCTACTACCACTATTGTCAAAATCGATCTGACACCCAATATATTCTCTCTCTCTCTCTCTCTCTATCCTTCTCTCTTCTCTCTCCTATCCTCTTCTTCTCTCTCTTCTCCGCTCTCACTCATTCTCTCTTTCTCTCCTCTCTCTCTCTCTCTCTCGATCTCTCTCTCCTCTCGGATCTCCTACTACACTAACTACTACTACTACTACTACTACTACTACTAACTACTACTACTACTACTACTACTACTACTACTACTACTACTACTACTACTACTACTACTACTACTACTACTGTCACCAACATTACCACTATTACTACCATTATTATCATCTTACCAACCTTATTCTGATTGTCATTTATCACTATAAAAAAATATATATATAGTGAGTGATAAATGACGATCACCGGATTTGCCCTTGCCTTTCCTCCCCCCTTCAAAACCACAGCCATCACCATAACCAACCACTAGCAGGCACCACCACCACCACCACCACCATCACCACCATTACCAATCACTACCTGGTACCATCAACACCATTATCAACGCTACGACCACCATTACCAACCACTAGCTGACACCACCACCACCACCACCACCATTATCAACGCTCTACAATCACAGTGGCAGCATAAAAACCACTGTTAAGATAGTCAGTTAGGATATTGATAACGTAACAGTTAGACTCCCATCTCCTCTCTCTCTCTCTCTCTCGTTCTCTCTCTTCTCTCTCTCCCTCGTCCATTTCTCTCTCATTACTCTTCATCTCTCTCTCTCTCTTCTCCTCTCTCTCCCCTCTCATTACCCCTTTACTCCTATTCGTTTCCTGTTCCTCAACTCACTCTCATACTCCCCCCTCATTCCCTCCCCCACCTTCCCACTCTGAATTCCCTCCAAATAATCCATCAGTTTCGCACCAATTTTGCCTCTCATTGTCATCCTCTCATTCATTTCTCGCCAGCATAGTAAAAACGATGCATTCATACATTCCTCTCTCTCTCCTCGCCTCTCAATCTCTCTTCAATCTCATCTCCTCTTCTCTTCTCTATCTCGCTCTCCTCTCATCTCTCTCCTCTCTAGTCTCTCTCCTCTCTCTCTTCCTCTCTCCTCTCTCTCTCTCTCTCTCTCTCTCCTCTCTATCTCTCTCTTTTTCATCCTTCTTTTTTTCTTGTTCTTTTCTTTACAACGCACAGAGATTACACTTACACTTACACTTACATTTAAGAGATTTACCGCTGCCAAGGAGGAAATATATATATAATTTGTCTGTTTACGATGAAGGAAGAGCCAAGGAGGGGGAGGAAGAGGAGGGGAAGAGGGTGGAGACGAGTTAGTGAAGAAGGATGAGAACAGAGTTTATAAAAGGAAGAAAGCAAAGTTGAAAGTAGGAAACAGCAATGAATATATAAAAGACTAATATCCTCTTACTTACACACTTACACTTGCGGCCTCCTCCTCCTCCTCCTCCTCCTCCGCCGCCTCCTCCTTCCTCTCTGTACCCTAACTTTAGCCTCATATTTTAGCCACTATTGGGAACTGGCCACAACTTACTGCTTTATGGGGCCTCGAGGACGGTAGGGGCGGGAAGCCTGTGCGGGAAGCCTGTACAAATTTAATGCCTAAGTAATCCAAATGAGTTGCGGTTGCCGGCTGTTTTTCTACCTGCAGAAGTAACGGGCCCGTGATCAGCAGCAGAAAGGCGGCGATAGGGCGGGAAGGAAGGAAGGAGGGAAAGGGATGCATGTGTATATATGTATGATATCATATATATATATATAATATATATATATATATAATATATATATAGAGAGAGAGAGAGAGAGAGAGAGAGAGAGAGAGAGAGAGAGAGAGAGAGAGAGAGAGAGATAATAAACAGGTGTGGTTTTTAGTTTTTTACAGTTACTAACACACGTCTGGCTCGCCCACGCCTTCAGGTTAAGTGACACACACACACACACACACACACACACACACACACACACACACACACACCACACACACACACACACACACACACACACACATTTATCACTAAAATTTCACCACGGAGCACGTTTCTCATTCTCCCAATACGCTCTCTCTCTCCCTCTCTCTCTCTCGCTCTCCTCTTCTCTCGTCGTCCCTCGTCTTTCTCTCCCTCTCTCTTCATCTCTCTCTCTCTCTCTCTCTCTCTCTCTCTCTCTGCACACACACATACACACTCACTGACCTTATCCTTCCTTAGAAAAACACTCCCTCATCCCCTCCCCTCCTCCTCTTCCCCTCTATTCGCTTCCCCTTACTGCACTCATCCCCTCAACCTCCCCTTCCTTCGTCTGCAGCCGCCCCGCACTTCCTCCCCTTCCCCCCCTTCAGTACAGTTGGGTAGCCATGGGATCACGTTCGGGCGTCTGGTTAAGGTAACTGTGAGACGCCAGGGGGAAGGGGAGGCAGGGGAGCGTGTTGGAGTGAAAGGGGAGGCTGGGGAGGATAAAGGGGAAGGAGAGGAGGGGATTTAGGGGATGGTTTTAGGTAGTAGTAGTAGTGTGTGTATGTGTGTGTGTGTGTGTGTGTGTGTGTAAATTTGGCAGGGGAGGTTAGAAGGGGTAAAAGGGTAATGTAAGTAGGTAGGTGACAGGGTAGGGTGAATGATTGGCAGGGGAAGGATAGGGTGCATAGGGTAGTGAATGGAAGGGCTGTTGTGTTGTGATGGTGGTGGCTGCTTTGGAAAATTGTTATTATTATTATTTCTATTGTTTTTGTTATCACACTGTTATTACGGATTATTGCCATCATTTCCAGTTTTATCTAATTAGTGTCATTTAAAGAGATGGATTAATAGTAATTAATATGCGTGTCTCTAATTACTCGTGTGTTTGTATCATGAAAGATAATGAAGTCATACATGCTTCTTATCTTTTTTTTTCTCATCTAAATTTTTTTATTCGTAAATCAACGTTGTATTTCATGCTTCTTAATTATCTTAGTCTCCTTTTCCTCTTAACCCTGAGGGCCAAAACGTAATTTCCATTGTGATTTGGGTACCATTAGACGATTTTTAGTTAATATAAGCAATATTTTATAGATATGACCTGCTTAGTATCTTTATCCACAAGTTAATTTGGCATATTATGTTACTTTTCGTAATTTTATGGTTAACAACAGACGATTTATATAGCAAAGGAAAGATCTGGGCGTGAAGGGGTTAATGTTTCTCTTTCATATACTCCTCAGCCACTCTTATTTATTATGTTGTCCGTTTCATCTTTTGTTTTAGTTTTTTTTTCATGTTGATGTAAGCAAACTCTGGTCCTCTCCTCTTCTTCTTCCTCTTCTTCCTCCTCGTCTTCCTCTTTCATCTTCATTTTACTTATTATGATTTGCTTTTATCTTCTACCTCGTGTCTTCTCCGGATCTCTCTCTCTCTCTCTCTCTCTTCCTCTCTCCTCTCCTCTCTCTCTCCATCTCTCCTCTCTCTCCTCTTCTCTCTCTCTCTCTCTCTCTCCCTCCTAAGGTTTATGAGTGTTTATTATCAGTGGCTAATGAGTTTTCATATTTTTTTTCCTGATGAAGAGAATAGAGAGAGAGAGAGAGAGAGATAGAGAGAAAGAAGGGAGAGAGAGAGAGAGCAAGAAGAGAGAGAGAGAGAGAGAGAGAAGAGAATTAACACCCACACCCCCACCAAAACCACCACCGAACCACCCGTGCCAAAGAGTTTTTTTCCATTATTTCACATTACGCTTTAATTTTCTTTATTGAGTTTTCTTGCTCATTACCATTCTCTCTCTCTCTCTCTCTCTCTCTCTCTCTCTCTCTCTCTTTTTTTTATGTATTTTTTATGATGTATTATTCGATTTTAGTCTGTTATTTTCCGTTTACACCGAAAATAAACTTAATACTTTTTTTTTGTCTTCGTAGGATGCAAATGATAATAATAGTAAAAAACACAATGATACTGATAATGATTAAGCGTTTAGGGGAACAGGACCAAAAAAACCAGTTGGCAAATAGGATCATATTTCGTGTGTGTGTGTGTGTGTTGTGTGTGTGTGTGTGTGTGTGTGTGTGTGTGGCTTGCTGCTAGCCCACTAGAGGTTACCTGTATTATATAGAGTAGCGAACAATACTGATTTGTGGGCGCCATATTGGTGCCAAGGCTCCCCTCGGTTCACCCAAGACCCCGGGGAAGTTTTCTCAAGGCATTTAACCCCGCAGTATATCATATTAATACATGTATACAAAGGATAGACTGTTATCCTTTCGGAAATGTTTGTTCTATAAGATTATCACATAAAACATAGTAAAAACACATTAAATAAAGGTCATTATGAGACTCCTGAAAGAAATATGATGAACTTAACATTCACTTAAAACTTCGTCGTCAATGTATAACTGTGTGGGACAAGCTTAATAGAGTCATGATTACCCAATACAACAGAATTTAATTAGTTTCCATTGACATATTTC
>JACEEZ010011939.1:169846-184846 GCA_016584305.1 Chionoecetes opilio | reverse complement strand
TATTTTATGTGCTACAATGTCGTTTCGTAACTTTCTAGCCTTGCTTGTTTGTAGAAATGTGGAGGTTTTGTTTTCAGTAAACTTATACATTTTTCTTTCTAACATTTCTTCTCAAACTTCATTGGAAAAAAATTTGGTTTTCTTTATATTCTCATGTTGTTTTATATATCATAATCTTGCAGAAATTCCTAGACTTATTGTTCTACGTAAAATATATTATGAAAGTCATGGAGAAAACAGTTACACCAAAAAAAAACATGTAGTATATGATAAAATGATGTGACAATCGTAAATCACTTGATTTTCTTTCCAGTGAGTCTTCCATTACCTTACTGCTAATGGGGGATCCATCCTAGTGGTACATTTTTTTTTGTCTACTCCTGAGGTGGTCATGGGTGTCCTGTTCAAAGAAAGAATCCTGTTAGACACGAATAAGTTTGTAATGTTGTTGTGCGGAGGTTTTTTTTTTTCTCTCTCTGAGTCAATCTTTCTCTTTCTTGTCTATCTCTCTGCTGGTCATCTGCTCACTGTTTCAAACATCTAGATCATCCTCTTATTCTCTCTGGCTCTGTTCTCTCTCTCTCTCTCTCTCTCTTTTTATCCTCTTTTCGGCTCCTTTATTTTTTTCGACGCATGTTTTTCTCTTTCGTGCGTCCGCATTCTCATCTTTCCCCTCATTCCATTATTTTTTGCTTCATTTTTGTTTTCATGTTTGTTCTTTCTCGTCTCTCTCCCTTTCCTTCTATCTCCCTCTCCCCCCCTCCCTTCCTCCCTCCCTCTATCCCTCCCTCCCTTTCTCCCTCCCTCCTCTCCTCCCTCTCCCCCTCCCTTCCTCCCTCCCTCCCTCCCTCCCTCCCTCCCTCCCTCCCTCCCTTTCTCCCTCCCTCCCTTTCTCCCTCCCTCTATCTCTCTCAATGTCTTCTCCAGCCCCCATAAGGAGACACTCGACCCAGTAACGAGCTAATATAAACGAGAGAGAGAGAGAGAGAGAGAGAGAGAGAGAGAGAGAGAGAGAGAGAGAGAGAGAGAGAGAGAGAGAGAGAGAGAGAGAGAGAGAGAGAGAGAGAACTTGGGTTGAGTATGACAATTGTGATTTCTCATTCATTTTTCATTTTCATTGTTGTGAAATTGTTTTCCTTTTTATCTCCATATCTTTTCAGTTTTACGAAATGGAGGAAAATGTCACTGATACAAATACTTCTCCTTTGCTTTTTCCCTGTTATTTTGTATTGGTCTTGAGAATATATATCACCATTTGTTTAATCTTTTTCGTTGATACATTGGTACATGTCATTTTGTTACTTCATTTCGTTAAAACGCAGAAAAAGAAGTTGCTGTTTTGTTATATATTCATAACCTTTATAAATAGTAATATCTTAAATAACCGAAAGAAAACACTTGCTTCCTTGCACACTTTTCTTGTCTCGATTTCAAGACTCGAGGCAAGAAAATATTGGAGGAAAGAGTAATAAAGCTGAAGGAAGGAACTTCAGGGAAGGAAAATCATTACTTTCTTTCCAATCTCATTTGTTACCTTTGCTCTCTCTCTCTCTCTCTCTCTCTCTCTCTCTCTCTCTCTCTCTCTCTCTCTCTCTCTCTCTCTCTCTCTCTCTCTCTCTCTCTCTCTCTCTCTCTCTCTCTCTCTCTCTCTCTTTTTTTTTTTTCTTCTTGCCGCTACAATACCGGGAGACGAGAGAAAAGAAGCAGCAGGCAATAATTGAGGGTTCGGGATTCGATGACTCACAAGGTCTCGTTGCTTCACTCGAGCGACTCACGAGCTCATAAGAAGCTTCGAACATGCTGCTCCAATTTCTTTCCACTTTGGGGTCGATGAGAGAGAGAGAGAGAGGAGAGAGAGAGAGAGAGAGCGAGAGAGAGAGAGAGAGAGAGAGAGAGAGAGAGAGAGAAGAGAGAGAGAGGCTGGAATGGAATGAAATTTACTGGAACGGATAGGAATGGACTAACGGAGGCTTGGAATAGATCATAGAGGATTGGAATTCATGTGGAAGGTGTGAAATGGAAGGCAGTGAAGTGAAATGGCTTGCAATAGCGACCAGTCAAGCTTACGCGGGATAGAAAGGATTGATAGAAAAAAAATATATATAATGGACTGAAATTTTCCCAAGAATCGAATAAGGAGGATTGTGAAGAATGGAAAATGATTGGAAAAGGGATTATAAATTTACGAAAGAGGATTGGATGCCATTGATTAGGAAAATAATTGACTGTAATGAGTGTTGGAATGAATAACGTGATATGGAATGACCTGGAATAGTTAAATTTGTTCGTATTCGTGAAATGTGATCTTTATTGTTATTATCAGTCATTTTTATCATCATTGTAAACATTTTCAAAGCTTTGTGTTTTTTTGTTGAAGATTTTTTATTCTTCATAAGAGAACACTGAATTGTAATATAGTTCATTATTTGCTATATTCTTTATTGATGTTTATTTGCTTTCTTTTTTTAATATTAGGTGACATTTATTTTTACTTTATGCTACACTCTCTCTCTATATATCTCTCTCTCTCTCTCTCTCTCTCTCTCTCTCTCTCTCTCTCTCTCTCTCTCTCTCTCTCTCTCTCTCTCTCTCTCTCTCTCTCTCTCTCTCTCTCTCCTCTCATCAGTAGATTTCCTTGACCTCAATTATTACTCACTCTCTTTCACTCTCTCTGCAGCCGATTTAAGTCAATTTCGACATCCTCTCTCTCTCTCTCTCTCTCTCTCTCTCTCTCTCTCTCTCTCTCTCTCTCTCTCTCTCTCTCTCTCTCTCTCTCTCTCTCTCTCTCTCTCTCTCTCTCTCTCTCCGGCTTTATCGACAAACAACTTTAATACTGAATTTCCGTCTGCCTGAAACCACGCAAACACCTCCTCTTCCTCGGCCTTATTTCTTACTGTCCTCTTGTTAATGTACTTGTTCTTGTCGTTCTTTAGTTGTTTCCATCTAATTATTCGTTTTTTTCTCATCAATTTCCTATTCCCCTCTTGATTTTATCTTTTTCCTTATCCTCCTCCTCCTCCTCCTCCTCTTCGATGTTCTCGTTTATCTTATCGCTTGCTTTGGCGTCATTGGTCTTCTGTAATTGTACCATCTTCCTCCTCCTCCTTGGTGAAGCAGGGAAGGGAGTGCTGACCAACAAACTCCCTTTAAAGTTTATGGAGTTTTCTTGGAGGCAATGAGGAACCTTCCTTCTCGCCATCCTCTTCCGTTCATTCCTCCATTTTCGTCCTCTTCCTCCCCCCTCGCCCTTGGCCTTCCCTATTGAAACCTTACCCATCTCCTAAGGTAAGGGGGGATGCGGACTCTTGGGAGGGAGGGATGGAAGGAAAGGGGACAGTAGAACGCGGGAGAATTACGTAAAAGTATCGATCAGTGTTTAGCCAGACGCCACGCCCGAAGCCCGTGGTTCCCGGCGCCCGCACGCCCGCCTCTCGGGTGAGACAGAGGCCGCTCCCGCACGCCTCTGCACCAATCACCACGCTGGAGCTCTTGACGTCACTGCGGAGGGCTCTCTCTCTCTCTCTCTCTCTCTCTGCCTCCCGCCCTCCGTGGTCAGACTTTCCTCTCCAGTCAGTCACCCAGTCACCACACCAGACAGTCACCACATCACCAACTTATGCTTGTCAATATTATTATTATAGGAAAGTTTAAGTATGAATGAAAAATGGACCTTGTGTTCTTATTTTATTATTATTATTATCATTATTTTACCATTATTGTTACTTCAGCTCATTTGGAAGAGTTGTAGGTTACATAAGAAACGGATATGTCTTAACTGTAATAGTTCGTGTATCTGTTTTTCCCCTTATAATTGATAACTGTCAGCGGATGAAAGATGGTGTAATTTCCTCAACAACAGTTTCAAACAACGCCCCCCCCCCTCTCTCTCTCTCTCTCTCTCTCTCTCTCTCTCTCTCTCTCTCTCTCTCTCTCTCTCTCTTTTTCATACCTTCACACCTCTTCTCAGTTGATCCCTCAAGGGGTTGCCATGCATTACATAATTATATTGTGCTTCTCCCCTCCTTTTCCTTTCCCCTTTTGTCCCCTTAGAAGGAAATTTACTGCAGTGTATTACTGCTGGTCTGTTTCTTCTTTTTCGTATTTTAATAAAGTTTTCTTTTTCTTTTCACTATTTGTTTATTTTTCTTTTGATATTCACAGCATTTTTCTTTTCTCATTCATCTTTTTATATATTATCTTTTTCTAGTCTTCGTCCTTATCCTCTCTCTACTGGCGCCTTTTCTCCCCTCTGTTCTTCACAATCCCGTGTTGTCTAGTGGCTAGGATACGCGGCTCTCACCCGCGAGGCCCGGGTTCGATTCCCGGCACGGGAAGATCTTTTTTGGAAATCTTTTCCCCTACAAGTAGTTATAGTAGTAACACAGTTGAGGCATATATAAGAACAAACTAGATAAATACTTAGCATCAACTGCCCAATTCGATAACTTCGGTTTCACGTAATGTTTTATTTATGTTTGTTTGTTTTTTCTTTCTTTTGAGTAGAGTTATGTCTCTCCTCCAGTCTTTCCTATCAAGTTCCATGGCAGTTTTGCAATTTGCAATTTGTAAAAAAAAACCACCATACAGTTATGGTGTTTTTTTTTAAACTTATTTTCCTGCCGGCCTCTGCCGGAGGGAGAGGTACGTAGTACCTAGGTGGGGAGGAGCCTTCAACTTAGCAATTTTTTTTTACATCCAACGCATAGAAATTATTGTGGTGGAAAGTAGTCACACAGGCAGCCTCGGATGACCCAGTAGGGCTGTTGCTGTCTATTCTTCCTTTGTATTCATCCTTTCCTCCTTATTCTCCTCTTTTTTTCTAACACTAGCAAAAAATTGTATTCTCTTTTCTACTTCTCCCACTCTCTTCCTCTGCCTCTGCATTTTAGAGTTTCCTTCCTCTTTATGGCTCAATCACTTCTTCTTTACCTCTCGCGGCCTTGCTCTCTCCCACTCCTCCAGCTTAGGTGAGGACTTTGGGGAGTGAAGGAAAGGAAGGAGAGGCTTTCTACACTCTCCTCCTCCTATCGTCGTACCCAAAGTAACTATACCCCTAATGTTACTTTGGTCGTACCCATTACATTGTTTTTGCTTCTTCATTTGCTTTATCTTCGTTTATTTATCTTTGTATTCGTTGACTGATTATTTAGCTTATCACTTGATCGAGACAGTAAATGAGTCATGCTCTCTCTCTCTCTCTCTCTCTCTCTCTCTCTCTCTCTCTCTCTCTCTCTCTCTCTCTCTCTCTCTCTCTCTCTCTCTCTCTCTCTCTCTCTCTCTCTCTCTCTCTCTGTAAATAATGATTTCATCATTTTTTTCTATGACGCCCATTTTATCATGTTTTTTTTCTTTTTGTTTGTTTTCTTCAGTCTTTTTTCTTTTATTCTGTCTATTCATCCTACGTTCGCTTTTCTTACCATTCTTGTTTATTTGTATTCTTGATTACTATGAGCTGCTTCTCTGTGTGTGTGTGTGAGTTTTCTTTTTTTGTCTAATCATGACTCATTGTTAGCATTGCATGTTCATCATTTGCTTATTCACACATGTATATTTTTGTGTCTGATTCATGCACATGTTTTCATTCATTTGACTATTGCTAAATGACCTCGTGGTTTGTGCTTCTAATATTTTACCTTTATTCTAATCTTCACATTTTTCCCTCATTATATGAATGTTTATGCACACTTGTCCATTCTTGTCAGTCCTTGGTATTGTTTTTCTAAGATTTTTTTATGTGTGCTACCATATTTTATTACATGTGTTGCAAATCATTATCGTCTTGTGTCATTTATTTAATTTTTTCAGCCGGTCTCGCCTTTGGTTTTTTTCTATTCACTATTTCTTATTCATGTGATTATTTATTTTTTTTTTATTTAATATCTTTGTCATTATTTTAGTGTATTCTCATTTACTCTTCATTTCTTAACACTCCCTTATAATCTCAACCCTATTCTATACGTGTCATTTCAGTCCTCATTTTTATATATCCTTTCGCTAATCCTCCTCCCATTTTTTTCTTCATTAATTCGTAAGATCGAGCGCGTCGCCTCATCCCTCTTTGGCGGCGTCGGGGCGTGGTCGTGGCGGGAGGGATGAGGCCGGTGATTCGCCCTTCCTGGCCAGACATTTTCACACCTCATGGCGCAACGTTGCATGGAGGGAGGTAGAGAAGCGAGGCCATGAGGGAGGAAAGGACAGGGAGGGGTAAACGGAGGAAAGGCGGGGCAGGGCAGAGACAGCTGGAGTAGTGACGTAGGAGGGAGGAAATGGTAGCAAGCAAGGCCTTGAGGATAAGCTGAAAAGGAAGAAAAAGCAAGGGAGGGAAACGGACTGTCGGAACGGAAGAGGTATAGGATGGAAGGGAAGGATGACAAGGGAGGGTGGTAGATGTAAAAGGATGGAAGGGAAGGAAGCCAAGGCAGGGTGGTAGATGGAAAAGGAGTGAGGAGTACAAGGGAGGAATGGGAGGGTGTTCCACGTGCTCCGTTGTGTTGTTGGGGCCGCGTGTTCCTTTCTCTCCTCGCTCCCCACCCTTCACGCGCCTGTCTGCAGCCTCGCGGACTCGGACTCACCCTGTCTGCGTCTGTTGTCTACCCTCTCCTCCCCTCCCTCGTTCCTGCGTCGTTCTATATCGCTTTTCTTTCACTCTGCCTGTCATTTACTCTTTTTCCACTGTTGTCGAGTGTCTCCCCTTTCTCTCTCTCTCTATCTCTTTTCATTGCTCTCTGATCTTTGCCGCGTTGCATTTATTTTTCTGCTTGTCTTTCGTCCTCTCTTTTATCTGTCGCCGCTACTTTTACTCTTCTCGTCCCGTCTGTCCGCCCGGCTGGATGCGAAATAGGGCAGCCAAGGTCTTTTTTTCTATGCAATGGTGTAGAGGAGATAGACGTTGTTGCATATCTCTCTCTCTCTCTCTCTCTCTCTCTCTCTCTCTCTCTCTCTCTCTCTCTCTCTCTCTCTCTCTCTCTCTCTCTCTCTCTCTCTCTCTCTAACGCCACTTCAGAATAACCGGAACCAGTAGGGAAATGTTTTCTGCAGACTTGCAGAGAGAGCGAGAGAGAGAAACGAAATTATACATAAATTTGCTTGAGGATGTGCAAGGACAAAGGTGGTCGTCGCCACACGTTTATCTAAAAGCTACAAATAAAAAATAAAAAACAATATAATTACTGCTTTAGAGCGCAGACAGACAGACATAAGTAAAAATAAAGGAAGGAAGGTGGAGGCAATAACAACAGCAATTACTTAAACATCAGCAAATTAGACAACAACTAAAACAAAAGCAATTTAGACAGCAACAAAAACAACAGCAACTTCAAAAAATTGGATGCTTATTAAGTTTCCTTCGACATGGGCTGCATAAGACTTTTGAGTTATATAACTCTCCGCCCTTCCTCCTTCTTGTGTTGCTGCTGGGTAGCTCCTCGGCTCTTATGTGTTGCATGGAAGTGTTTGTGTTTCCTTCTCTCCTCTGCATCCGTGTTTCCTTCTCTCCTTTTTATGGTTTACAGCTTGTGTTTTTGATGTCTCGCTTTCCAGGTAGTGTGTGTGTGTGTGTGTGTTTCCGCCTCCTCTGCCACGACCAAAGTTATTATGTCTTCCAACTTCCTTGTGACGTCAGCTTGAACGATCGCTGGCAACGCTTGTTTACTCGCCAAAATTGTCATTCTGGTGCTTCCTGAGTGCTTCATGGGTGCTTCATGGGTGCTTCTGCTAAGGAATGCTATTGGAGTGCTGATACCTACTTCCTGGTGCGCCCCCTTTGTATTTACCTTGTGCTTATGGAGTGCTGATATTAATTTCCTTTGTTAGTCGACCAGAGTGCTTAGCGTGATGATGTTTAGTAGATGTGTAAAATAGCACCTAAGAAGGAACTAGACCAGTGCTTGTGTGCTTATTGATTGCTTATGAAATGCTGGATTGATTGTCTTTGGGAGTGTTTTAGTGCTTTATGAGTGCCCAGTATTAGGAGTGTTTTTACTTTAATTGAGTGCTAAACATTAGGCTCTTGAGGGGCTGGCTGTACTCGTAGATGTGAAATTATCAAGAAAAAAAGTAATGGAGAAAACGTTAGGTTATAATTTTTTTATTAGGTTTAGGTTTTGTCTAGTTTTGGTTATTCTGTTATCTTACTTCCGTTACTTTTTTTTATTTCTTAGATTCTTTGGGAACTAGATGGGGGAAAAAATGTTGAAGCGAAATTCCTGCGTGATCTTGTGGGTTTGGGAAGATTCTGAGTAGCGGTATTGCTTCCGTTGTGTGTGTGTGTGTGTGTGTGTGTGTGTGTGTATTCATCTAGTTGTTTTCATCTAGTTGTATTTTACAGGGCCAGAGCGACGCTCGTATGGCCCCGTCTCCATATCAACATTTTTATCAGTCATCCTTAGTTCTTAGTGTTGGCCGAAGCCATCATCCCGGGAGGGGGGTCACAAACCCCCGACTAACACCCGGTACCCATTCACTGCTGGGTGGACAGGGGCTCGGGTTTTAAGAAGACCGCCCGTCTCTCTTCGCTCCGCCCGGGGATCGAACCCGGGACTTCTCGGTTGTGAGCCGAGCGTGCTATCCCTTACACTACGGAGTTACCCTGGGGAACGTATGTGTAACGTGTGTGTATGTGTGTGTGTGTGTGTGTGTAGGGTGGGAGAGGAGCGTCTGATTAGCTGTAGCGTGCTTGAAATAATTATAGTGTGAGCTGAGTGCCGTTAATTAAGAGTGTGAACTAAAGGGTGGGAGTTTCATGGCTCAAGTGTTGTTATCTTAGTTTGTGAACAACATTGTTGAGGTGTTTGAGTGGGGATTAAGATGTAATTAGTGTAGGAAAATGAGGGATTACATATAGGGATTATATGTTGTTAAATAGTGAAGGAAAGAATGAAATACGTTTGGGATTAGATATACGTAGTTAGAAAGTGTAAAAATAAATGGATTACGTTTGAGATTAAGTAGTTAGCTATAGGAAAAAAAATAGGTTATTACTTGTGAGCATCAAATATAGTTAGTGTAAAAAAGAAGAGACTAGGTACTTCTGCAGACTAAAGTGTTGTTAACGTCCAGGTATAAAAAGACAGATTTCATAGGGAGATTAGAATAGTGATAAACATAAATGTTCTTCAGTCCTCAAGTACCATAAGTTTCCGCGGTTACTTTCCCCGTTAAAGTAATCGTCCAGACCATTTCATCATTCCTGATTTAATGCAATAAAATTGTAGCCATTAGCGAGTATATCAACAATATGTTGTCACTTTTTGCATCCAGTCAGCCGTTTTTAAATAATCCGCAATCAAAATCTGCAAATTTCACGAGCTCTCAAAGCGCTCCTCAAGGCTTGCAGACGATGCGCCACGGCTCGGTGACGTCACAGCAGGAAGCCTCCTCTCCCCGCGCTGACCCAGAAGCACGTAAACACAAAAGATAAATATATAGTACTTGAAGATTTTTGGGTGTTTCTGATAGATTTTTTTTGCGATATGCCACATGCATGCATCCTTCATGGGTGCAGCAAGACAGCTGTGCTTTCCAGAGAAGTTTACACACGTTTCCGACTGATACGACGACGTTAAATCTGTGGAAGAGATTTGTGCGGCGGACACATCACCCCCCACCCACCCACACATTCCGTAGCCACACACAATAGCGTAGCCTTGTATGGCAGTCTGCAACACAAACCAGTCAACAACACGATCCCTTGCCTGTCATGTCACACTGTCTACATCACCCCCCACCCACCCACACATTCCGTAGCCACACACCATAGCGTAGCCTTGTATGGCAGTCTGCAACACAAACCAGTCAACAACACTCCCTTGCCTGTCATGCCACACTGTTTACATCACCCTCCACCCACCCACACATTCCGTAGCCACACACCATAGCGTAGCCTTGTATGGCAGTCTGCAACACAAACCAGTCAACAACACTCCCTTGCTTGTCATTAGTCCAAGAGCATTAGGTCAAATATAACTAAAAGCTAGAAAAAATTCCTAACAAGCTGATTTTTTCAGAATTCACTCAGAATTGGGTTCTAAATAACATACTAAAAGTCCCGTGGAATTGAAGAACAGGAAAACCTTTAAATTCAGGATTGCGGCCATAATGATTATTCCATATCGATAACATTGGAAAATCAGTAACTCTGCATCAAGTGGTCAAACAGTGGTGTGTAATACCTGTATATATAGATCTTTTGGCATGGGAAATTTTATTTATAAACACTAAAAAATCACTACAGACATTTTTAAGTGGGCAAATGTGTGACATGACATTTTGGTGTAAAAAAATATAAAATGTCAGAATATTTTTTTCAGTAAATTAAAGTAAAACAACTGATAAATTGTTCATGTAAAGAAAAAAAAGAATAACACTTAATGTACAACGGTGAAAAAGTTTACTAATCATATTTATTTAAGCCCCCGTCACACATTCCATAATCGAACCCCAAACGCGCCAACAATGCAATGCGCAGCGCCGTCATGGTCCTGGTTATGGGTCCATCGTGACCGATCGTGACGCTCGTGACGCGCTCGGCCGAGGCCACGAAAAGTTAGTGCGTGCACTAAAAAATCGGGAAGCTCCCCGATGTTTGTACCCAACGCAGCGCTATCGTAAGTCTATCGTGACGCTATCGTTATCTATGTAGCAGCTTCGTGACACTACCGTGATCGTCTTATGTCTATCGTGACGATAAGAAACCGTTACGCGCGCTGTCATCCCTACCTTCCCCCCCTTTTCCCCAACCCCTTCCGCCTTCCTCCCTTTTCTCATTCACCTCCACCCACCCTCTACTACCTACTAGGTAGCCACCTCCTTCACCTCATGGTGACACCCCCTCTCGTCTCTCTACCCCCATACTCCCTCACCACGCGGTGACACCCCCCCTCGTCTCCCTACCCCCCTACTCCCATCACGCTGTGACACCACCCTCCCCCTACTTCCTACCCCCTACTCCCTAAACACGTGAAGATGCCACCCATCCCCTTGTAACCACACATCAACACCACAACGCCTTCTCCATCCCCAACCCTCCTCCCCCCCGTTTCCCCACCAACACCCCCTTCTTTATTACAACCCCCTCCCCCGTTTCCCCCCCTTCTCTATCACCAACACGTACCCAACCCGGGTTTCTCCCATCTTTATCTTCCTTCTCCATTACCATGGCAACATCCACCCACGTGTGAGGCTCTTGACGCTATCGTGGTACGTTCATGGCACCGTCATGGCACAGTCGTGGTTATCGTAGCTCTATCGTGACGACAAAAGGACCGTTGATTTTCCATTCGTGATGTAGTCTTACAGCTGTCATGACTCCGGGCCATATTCAAGAATTTTTCTCCACCCGTTGTATCGGTTTTTGGTATACAAGAATCAAAATACGACGCAACGCGTCGAGCTCAGGGTGGAGGTTTGAGTCAGCTGATTGGCGACAACTTGCACATCCCACCTTCACCCCGCTCTCCACTTATTCCATCGTATTTCTTCCCAGACCATTACAGGAGAGTTTTCAACACAACCGAGAGTGACAGCCATACACTGTGAATGCACATGTGTCATCATTAAGGTAAAATCAGGTCCAGGAGGCCTTATATAGGTGTGTTAACTTGTGAGGAAGCCGGGCGGCGGCGGGAGAATGGAGGTGGCCATTGTGTGGAGCAGTGGCGGCGGGCCGTTCAAATGTACTCGCAAGCATCACTCAGGCCAATTTTTTCTGCACCAACGCCTCAGACAAGTGGCGAACACTAACTTAGCTATTATTTTAATGTCAGAAATGATAAATTTCACTAGTAAAATGTATTAGATATGTATAAAACAGTCAAAATACTGATGCCGCTTTGGGCTCGCTTGTGTTGGTACGCCTGTCAAATATCCACCAGTCGGGGCAGTTCTTGTAGATCTCACCAGTGGAGGTACGACGGTGGAAAATCTCCACCGGCCGGGATTTGACGAGCATTCTTGAATATAGCCCTCCGTCGTGACCATCTTACGACCATCATGACACATACGTACAGGCAGCGTGACATTGTTGTGAGGCTATCGTGGTCTGCGTTTATCGTGGTCAAATTAAACGATAGCGTCAATAATCAAATTGGTGGCGCTATCGTGGTTCGATTATGGAATGTGTGACGGGGCTTTATAGAATGTGGAAATGTATTCACAACGCCATTGTAAAAACAGGTTAAGTCATAACACAAATGCTTTCACTTAACTTCATCATTACATGATTGCTGTATCTCATTCAGTGGACTTGTAGCTGGAAATAGCTGTCAAGTGCTTAATGTTTGTGCAATTCCATATGTCTACATAGGTTACATAACGTTTAGTTAATTTCCAAGTATCCCAGGTACATCTGAATCAACTTGGATGTTGAAACATGAAAGTCCGTAACACTGACTGCACATAATTGAGCAGTTTAAACCCCCTTTTCGGCAGCTACAAGCCCTACTACATCCAGTTTTGCAGCCACAGGAGATCATACGCAGCACTCTTGATGGGGCAATTGGCTTATCTGTCTCTATGGCTGCCAATGTACCAATTGCTGTTACTTTCCAACCCCATTCCAAGGGAGACATTTCATTGCCCATCCACTGTTGCACAGTGTGATAGGTGCGGTAAGAATTAAATTTGGCTGCAGCACTAGTAGGAGGCAGTGATTCTATCTTAAACACAGAGGACAAAGATGCTTTACTTTATCTGTCGATAATGTTAGCTCTTATAAAAGGAGACCTGGAGTTGCAAAATACTCCTCCATCTCCTTACTCACTGATCGAGTGTACATGACGTGGCGCTGCTCATCCAGTGACCTTGCTCTCCCTGATCCATATAACCGCAGGATAAAAGCTTCCCCATTTTTTTATATCTTTTCATGGGTACTGTTTGGTGACTTAAAGGTTTCCAGTACATTCCATTCTTCGCTAGAGCTGATAAAATCTAGAGCTTTTAATTTCCCTTTCATATAGATGGCAGATGTTGTGTCACAGCCAGTGATAGCATGCGCAAACATAAGGTGGTCCTTGACACTGTTATTAACTGATTGTATTGCTTGAATACTGTAGAGTTGGACTGGGTTTCGGCTGCAGAGCATTTGGATATTAGCAGTTGGGGAGGCTTGTGCCACCAGCATCACCAAAAGGTCTGTGTCTGTTCCAATTACAATAACTGGCCTCTCAGTCTGTTCACTCACACTGAGTGCCGTTGAGACTATCAGAGAATCAGCATCAGCCTTATGTTGTTTCACTACAATCCCACTGTTTTGAAGGTCCAGTGTAAGGAAGTTGATTAGTCGAGACTTGTTTTTCTTATTATGTAGGAAAGCTTTCTGAGTAGTACTGACTTTCATGGACCTTTCAAACAGTATGTCAGCTGATGTACATTGCAGGGCACGGCGCTGCTGCTCTGCAGCTTTGGTTGTCAGGCAGTCACTGTATCCGTCAAATACCACAACTGATTCCTTACCATAATGATGCATTACATAGGTTACATATGTATCACACACTTGTTCATAGGTAGCATCATTGGGCCATAGCACATTGTGGAGAAGGTGTCCCCCATCTAACACAAACTGAGCATTCTCTGGCATTTGGGTATACTGGCACTAACTTTTGATTTAAGATGTGTCCCTGGTATATTTTTATTGGCTTTTCTCATAGACCCATTATCAAACAGTGAGGGAGGGTGCTGGGCCAGCTCATAGCATAAGTAATGTCTCATTTCAGTGGAGTCTTTGATTATACATGTTATGCGCAGGAAAAGAAGTGTTGGATTCACTACAGCATCTTGTCCTCGTACTTTGATAGTGTTTGTTGACCCAGATATGGTGGACACCCGATCTTTGCGGCTAAGTTTTACATCAGCCAGACATTTGCCATCTACATCCTACATGCTGCAGTCATGCCAATGGCATAGGCTTCATCACAGTTTACTTCCTTCCCAGCAACCCTGCCCGTTGAGATGGATATAAGAGATTCACAATCAGTGTAAGCAAAGGGTGAATGGGCCCGCAGCCATTGAGCAAAAACTTTAAAGTCTCTTGCATCTCTGGCTGCACTACTGGCCCGTAGGTCCTTGTGTTGCTCGGATGATGTTGCATGGACTCTTGTGAATACCTCCAGTGAATCACAGACCGGGATAGTATAAGGCAAAGCATGCACCCACTTTGTCAAGGAGCTGTCTTGAGCTGGGCTTAGACCTCTCACAGTGCCTCCGTGTGTGTGTATTCATCTAGTTGTATTCATCTAGTTGTATTTTACAGGGCCTGAGCAACGCTCGTGTGGCCCCGTCTCCATATCAACATTTTTATCATTCATCCTTAGTGCTTGGTTTTGGCCGAAGTCAGCACCCCGGAGAGCAGGTCACAAACCCCGGCTAACACCCGGTACCCATTCACTGCTGGGTGGACAGGGGCTGGGGTTTTAAGGAAACAGCCCATATGTTTCCGCTCCGCCCGGGGATCGAACCCGGGACTTCTCGGTTGTGAACCGAGCGTGCTACCCCTACACTACGGAGTACCATGTGTGTGTGTGTGTGTGTGTGTGTGTGTGTGTGTGTGTGTGTGTGTGTGTGTGTGTGTGTGTGTGTGTGTGTGTGTGTGTGTGTGTGTATCGAACAATTTATCAGTTGTTTTACATTAATTTACTGAAACAAATATTCTGACATTTTGTATTTTTTTACACCAAAATAATGTCATGTCACACATTTGCCCACTTAAAAATGTCTGTAGTGATTTTTAGTGTTTATAAATAAATTTCCCATGCCAAAAGATCTATATATACAGGTATTACACACCACTGTTTGACCACTTGATGCAGAGTTACTGATTTTCCAATGTTATCGATATGGAATAATCATTATGGCCGCAATCCTGAATTTCAAGGTTTTCTTGTTCTTCAATTCCACGGGACTTTTAGTATGTTATTTAGAACCCAATTCTGAGTGAATCCTGAAAAAATCAGCTTGTTAGGAATTTTTTCTAGGTCAAACCTAATGTTCCTGGACTACTTGTCACAC
>JACEEZ010011939.1:149846-164846 GCA_016584305.1 Chionoecetes opilio | reverse complement strand
ATTACAATTGCTTCCGTCCTAATTACTACAAAGCGATGATAACTACTACTACTACCACTACAAAGAGAGAAATAAAAAATCTTCCTCATTCTCTTATCTACCACTTATAGAGTTCAGAGAAGTCAAGGATAAGGACTCACTTCCTCACTTGACCAACATTGATGTCACCCCTCTCTCTCTCTCTCTCTCTTCTCTCTCTCTCTCTCTCCTCTCTCTCTCTCTCTCTCTCTATCTTATATATATATATATATATATATATATATATATATATATATATAACGCACTATTTCTTTCTTCCTCTCTACATATATCATTGTTGTGTAAGCGTCTGGGCCCTTTATAAACATCTTCAAATGCATTTCTAAGAGTATTCTGCCTGCCCCAAAGCATCGCGCGAATTATGGGTGAATATATATATATATATATATATATATATATATTATATATATATATATATATATATATATATATATATATATATATTGTGTTATACTGGTGTTTGTGTGTGTGTGTGTTGGTTGGTTGCATATGGTTTTACTGTGATGGCCAATGTAATATAATTCTATAATTTAGGTTCTCTCTCTCTCATACTCTGTGTAATTGCGTGTGTATGTGTGTGTTTGTCAGAAAAATTTGCTTCCGGGTGGCTGATGTGAGTATTGGCAGGCCTCAGAGAGAGAGAGAGATGCGCCGCACCAATGCGGCACCATGCTGTGGCGGGGCTGTACCGCCGCTGCCGGGCGCCGCCGCACCGCCGCTGCCGGGCGCCGCATCACGCCGGAGGCCCGGATGCGAGGACAAAGCACACGACACAGTTCTTTGGACGTGGTTTCACTGCCCGGCCAAGCCGCACGGTGCTCCCTTGCTACCATTCTTGTTACGATGTTTGACGTGGATTTATTCATTCAGTGTATACAGGAAAGGCCAGCCCTTTGGGAAAAGAGTGCAAAAGAATATTCCGATAAAAACTGTAAAGAAAAATCATGGGATGACATAGGTGAAATAGTGTACGAGGACTGGCCTGACCTAGAGTCAGCAGGAAGAGATACCAAAGGTAAGATTTATATTCCTTCTTATTTTTATACTTATAAAAAGTAACATCATTTATTATGTACGTACTTATGTTTAATACGAATTGTGCTAATGAAAATACTAATATATAAATAATAAAAAAAAAATTTTTAGTAGACATATGCTTCCTAATATTCCAAATAAATTAAGTATCATGCTGAAGAAATATCATAATTATTCATCTTTAATACCGAAATGCTAATACCTGATATATATATATATATATATATATATATATATATATATATATATATATATATATATATATATATATATATATATATATATATATATAATATATATACACGAAATAATTGAGGTACATTAATCACCATCCACAAAGTACAGTATAGTCTAGTACATATGATTTTTCTGGAAAGGTACTGCCCCAGGACCCATGAAGTAATGAGCAAAGTAGTCCCTTGTCTCTAACCCTCGTCCACGTGGGAATGGTCCACAGTCGTCTACATCCACATATGGATATGTTTCACTATCTTCTAAATTTATTCCATCTCTCTTCCGAACAAAATTGTGCAGAATGCAGCAAGCTTGAACTATTTCATCAATAAAATCTGATTGCACTAGAATAGGGGTGTGAAAAATCCTCCACTTGTTTGCCAGAATCCCAAAAGCACACTCCACACTGCGTCTGCATCTCGAAAGTCTATAATTGAAAACTCTTTTTGTTGCATTTAGTTCGCATGATGGATATGGTCGCAAAAGATTCGTAGAAAGCTTGAATGCCTCATCCCCAACCAGGACAAAAGGCTGGGAATTTTCATTGGTGTTTGGCAAACAACGAGGAGGTGGTAAGTTTAAAGTGTTAGAGTACAATTTCTTACCAAAGGGGCTGTCCCGAAACACTGTAGAATCCCCTTCTTTTCCATAAGCACCTACGTTAATGGCAACAAAACCTAGGTTTGCATCTGCAACTGCCATCAGCACCACAGAAAAAAAATTCTTGTAATTAATGAGATTTGATCTTGCTGCTCGGGGATTGATGCATCTTACATGTTTGCCATCTATCGAACCTACACAGTTAGGAAAGTTTGTTTTCACATAAAACTGATTGGCAATGTCCAGCCACATTTCCTCAGTTGGTTCTGGCATCTCCATCTCTTTCATGTAAGTCCAAATAGCTTGACAGGTTTCCTTCACTATTGTCCCAATGGTAGATCTTGCAATGTAGAATTCATACTGAAGACTTGAGAACCTATTTCCAGTCGACAAATACCTGTAAAAATAATAAAAAATATAAAAACATCGTTTTAAGTACGTTTTTCTCGAAAATAAAAAATAAATAATTTATTAGAGCACATAAATTTTTTTTGGGTTAATATAACTAATACAAATATGAACTATTAATTAACGAATATTCAGAGCTTATATATTTTTAAAATCTCCAAAAGAGCCTTTTAAAAATGTTACTTTGTGTTTGCCAGTCTGCATTGTGTACTACTTTTATCTATAATTGTCTGAATCAGGAAGACAGTCACCACTTCATTTCGTTTGAATTCGGTATATATACCTTGGTACTAGTTTTTTTTGTTTCATGCGATGTTTTTTGCAATATGTTATCACTAATTATACTCTCTTATTTTTGTGCTTCACAGTGAATAACATGAAGGAGAAGTGGCGAAATATCAGGGACAGGTTTGTGAAGTATGTAAACCAGGGCAAAAGCGGTGATTCTGCAGCCAAAAGGAAGAAATACATCTATGCAGACGCCCTCAGTTTCCTGCAGCACACTATAGAAAAACGGAAAACCTCGGCAAACATTGAAGAAGATACGGAGGAAGAGGAACACCAGGAGAGGGAAAGAAGTGGGGAAGGTGATAATGACGAAGGTCCTGCTCCAAGTGTCCGTTGTAAAGTTACACGAGCTGTGCACCGTCAACGTCCTGAGGTTCAGCACCAAGTACCGAGTGTTAGTGCCAAGGCTAACAACCTCACGCCTTTCCAGAGTGAGCTGCTGAAGAAACTGACCGAAAACTCCAAACAGGAAGAAGATCCAGACAAATCATTTTTATTTTCCCTTCTTCCTGATTACAAAGACTTAATGCTGACGAGAAAATAGATTTCAGAATAATGACTCTTCAGTTCTTTCAAGGCACCCGACGAACCAAAAAATGACAGAACCTATAACCAGGACAACCGTAGTACACCACAGTACCCTATCTTTCATCTCACCAGTCCGTAATGAATCCCTCTTATAATTTCCAAAGATATCGTCCTCCTATGGCAAACAATAATATGCAAGTACCATCTCCTATACAAGCATCCTCTATGCAATCACCAACTCCTATGCAAAATCAAACTCCTATCCATCCTGGCACCACAGATACACAAGCCATGTCTTCACAGGACTTACACACGATTGACGTAGTGCATCCTCAAACTTATTACAATGAATACTAAACATCGAGCTGCTTTAATGATGGAATGTTTAAAAAAATTCTTATTCGGAATTCAAGGAATACCATATGTATGCTCAGGTGCTTAAAAGGAAGACTCTTTTAAACATTTTATTATCCTAGTTAGATCTGAATATTTTGATATACTTTAGTTACTGTACTACTATAGAATATTTTTTTGCAGCATGAATAAATTTTATCTTATATATATATTTTTACTCACCTTAGTGTAATTGTTAATCTTTCTTCTGGAGATATTGCCCTTCTAAACTGTGTATTTTGCTTGGAGATATGAGGGCTCAGCACTTCCAGCAGCTCATCAAAAGAAGCTTTGGACATTCGGTAATATTCAAAGAACCTTTCATCATATTTCCGTATATGCTGATAGAAATGATCAAACCTTTCACTAGTTTCCCGTTCAGCATTAGAGGGATGAACCCAATGTCTACGACGTGTGGGCTCGTTCAGTAACCCCTCTGCTTCCAGTGCACAAACAAGCTTGAGTTTAGACAACATGACTGTCCACGGCGGCTGCTCGGGGTAAACTGTGCGGCCAGTGTGACATGGTACAGGTCATGTGGCAGGGCCGCATGCGGCCGCGCCGCCGCTGTATATATAAAAAATTGTATTGTCACACCGTACATACATCGGAAATACCATCACTCCACCGGATGTGCGACCCCCATTTAACCCCCTTTTCATCCCCCCAACATCCCCACCAACAGCACATCCACCCTCCCTGACCCCACCCCTCTCTCTCTCCATTATTACAGACCCCTTTCTGTACCCCAATTTTCAGTAACTAGCCCCCCCTCACCCCTCCCCCTCCCATCCCTCAACTCTCCCTACTCCCCATCCTTCCGCTCTAGCTGTCTCCTTTCCTTCGTTTGCATTGAATGTACTTATGTGAAAAGTCGTCGGGTTACCAAGCTTATAGAGAGAACGAGGGAAGTATATTTGACTAAATAAATTACAGTATATAGGTTCTTAGATTTTTAGTGTTGAGTTATCGTGTGTCTAATCTACGTCTACCCAGGGTGTACGTAGCAAATAGGTTATATACTTGGAAGGTTGATTTGATTGCCACTACTTCCGGTGTATGTAAGTGAAGTATGCAAAAGGCAGGTCGCCGTGTGTGTGTGTGTTTTCCGCATTTACATACCTTTGACTGACAGCTGTTGAGATACGGAGTTGCAGGACAGTCGAGAGAGAGAGAGAGAGAGAGAGATAACGATATAGAGTGAGTGGCATCGCGTAGCTGAGTGGTCCAACAGCGGCGAAGACGATTTTAACAGAAAGAGGAGCAACAGTAGCAGCAGTAACAACAGCCGGCCACTCCGTTATGGTAACAGTGTGGCGGTGGGCGGGAGGAACGAGCGTGGGGGGGTCAAGGCGCCCCTCCTGCGTCCATCTGTCTGTGCATCTGCCTCTCTCCCTCCTTCCTTCCGTTCCTCTCACCCCTCCATACCTTTATATACTCTACTACTCCACACTACTCCATACTCTTACTCCACACCTGGCTGTTCCTTTGGTCTTATCCCTTTCTCACCCTCAACATATTTTTCCTCCATTTGTTATTTCAGTCAATTATTTTTGTTATTCCCTGTTTGTTTTACTTCCTCTCATCGTTCCTTCCATAATTCATTTCCATTATTTTTCCCTTTCGTTCCAGCTTTCCTTCTTACGTCATCCTTATTTGCCTTTATCACTTTATAAATACAACTACCTTCCTTGTTTTTTCCATCTTCCGTTCTTCTTTTTTCTTTTGTATATTCATCCTCGCAGTTTTCTCTACCAGTAAAGGTTTTGACCGAATTGTCTCTTTCATTAATCTGCTTAGATATTGTTGCCCGAGGTTTGTTTATTAATTTATTGTTGCACATGTTTCTTGGCAGTGTGTATATGAGTTCCAATATAGTTCATGTCTTGTTCTTCGTTTTATACCGTTGTTAAGCGATATGAAGTCCAAGTCGGTGTCGTGTGATTGAGTTGATGTTTCTTAAGGTGCTGTTGTGTTACTGGCTGATACGTTATCGTCTTGTGTTGACTAGATGGATGATTCATGGATATTTTTGATTGGCTTCGGTGTTTCCCTAAAGTGTTTTACTGGTGGACTGTTGTGCTGCTGTGGAAAGCGTTGAATGATGATTGGATTATACGAATTTGTGTGTGTGTATGTTTGTGTGTGTTAGTGAGTGAGTGTGTGTGTGTGTGTGTGTGTGTGTGTATTGTGTGGTGTGCGTATGTGTGTGTGTGTGTGTGTGTGTGAGTGAGTGAGTGTATTGTGTGGTGTGGTGTGGTGTGGTGTGTATGTGTGTGTGTGTGTGTGTGTGTGTGTGTGTGTGTGTGTGTGTGTGTGTTTCACCTTCAATAGTCTAGATTTCAGAGATGCTTCACGAACATCACTAAAACGTCTCGAATCTTATCTGATAATAAATTTACGTACGTGACAGATCTACGTCGTAAACATTGGAATTAACTGATATGTGGATGGAGGAAGCAGCATATCAGTCAATCGTCTTTTTTGGAGGTTTTTTGTTGTGTTGGGAACGATGCTCAAGATCAGACCAAACCGCCACACGAAGTTATGTCACGAACACACAACACTTATACGTGACCTCAGCACTTCGCCACGAAAGAATGTTGGAAAGAATGAAGTTGAATAGGAAGGCAACACAAAGGTGGGGGGGAGGGAGTGTTACGTAACAACACACCTTGGCAATTAGCTGGCAGTATAAGAATAGAGCAGCAAAGTGGCCTACACGACTGCGAGGCCCAAATTATAGCACAACGACGTAATAGGATGTTTTGGATCGCGTGATTTGCGTGGCTTCGTAGTGACGTCAGTTTGCGTGTTGGGCCGCGTCAGATAGGGAGTGTGTGATAGTTTATAATGTGTGAGACAACAACTTATAAAATATTTGTATTATTCTTAGGCAAGTTAGTTTAGAGGCGTTTTTTGCGGGGGATTTTTGGTTGCAATCAGGATCCCCGCAGAAAACGCCTTTAATACAGGCGTTTTCTGCGGGGATCCTGATTGCAACCGAAAATTTTTCGGTTGCTCAAATTTCGATCCCTGTTCAACCATCCAGGGAAGATGATTGGCCAGACCCGCAAACATTTGTTGTTGTTGTTGTGACCGTTTGCAACCGAAAATTTTCCGGTTGCAACCAAAAATCCCCCGCAGAAAACGCCTTAAGTGTTTCTGTTTCGCCTCCTCTTGTTAGCTTGGACGATACGATCATTATCATTATTGTTATCATTATTTATATTATCATCAATGTTATTACTATTGTTATTATTATTGAAAACATGAATAGTGTATTATCCAGCAGGAATTTTGCTCAGAGGCATATCCACTTTTTGCTTGATAATACGTAGCCTACATCACAGAGACATGACTGAAGATGAGACATTTTTGCGGTAAAGCAAGAAATCCGAGATAAACCTGGCGAATAGACGTGTAATATCACAGGTTTCAAATTCTTGCGTTCCTCAAAGAGCTGGTTTATTTTTTGTTTATACTATGAAGATATCAAGAACACGTTTATTCAGCGTTCTCCTACTTTCTTTATCTGCAATTATTTTTTCTCGTCGAGATTTTTTCTCGTAAGCCTGATGATGATAAGAGTCGGTCGGTGTTAAGTAGCGTGAAGTGACGATGAGGTCCTGCACACGCACGTTGAATTAAGTGATGACTGGCTCCACACAGACTCCGCGGATGGGGTCACGCGAGAAATAGTCTGTCACTAGTAGTTCACAGTAATAGTAATAGAGTAGTAGCAGCAGTAGTAGTAGTAGTAGTAGTAGTAGTAGTAGTAGTAGTAGTAGTAAGGCGTAACAGTAAAGAAACGTAACTCAACACTTTAATTCTGAATTGCTTAAAGTAATCGTCCAGACCCATTTTTTTTTTGCCTAATTATGTTGAATGTACATTCAAAACACCTAATCCACCAAAAATAATTGATTTCCAGGCCTTATTTCCGTAAAAACACGACTTTTGTAAAAAGCGCGCGAAAAAAAAAAATCTTCCCTCCAACAGGGCTACGACTGTTATTGATGACGTCAGAACAGGGACGACCGCAGACACTGTCTGACACCTGTCGGCAAATGTTATGATGAGCGCGATTGTACTTCGGTGTCAGACAGTGAATCTGTCGCTGTGACCGACACCCTTCCCACACACACGCCTGCACACACGCCTCCTTCCCACACACACGCCTGCGCACTAACACCCTTCCTGCACACACACACGTGTGTGGAGGGCGTGTGTGTGGGAAGGAGGCGTGTGTGTGGGAAGGAGGCGTGTGTGTAAGAAGGGTGTCGGTGTGCAGACGTGTGTGTGGGAAGGAGGCGTGTGTGTAAGAAGGGTGTCGGTGTGCAGACGTGTGTGTGGGAAGGAGGCGTGTGTGCAGGCGTGTGTGTGGGAAGGGTGTCGGTGTGCAGGCGTGTGTGTGGGAAGGAAGCGTGTGTGTGGGAAGGAGGCGTGTGTGTGGGAAGGGTGTCGGTGTGCAGGCGTGTGTGTGGGAAGGAAGCGTGTCTGCAGGCGTGTGTGTGGGAAGGAGGCGTGTGTGCAGGCGTGTGTGTGGGAAGGTGTGTATGCAAGCGTGTGTGTGGGAAGGAGGCGTGTGTGTGGGAAGGGTGTCGGTGTGCAGGCGTGTGTGTAGGAAGGAAGCGTGTGTGCAGGCGTGTGTGGGGGAAGGAGGCGTGTGTGCAGGCGTGTGTGTGGGAAGGGTGTCGGTGTGCAGGCGTGTGTGTGGGAAGGAGGCGTGTTTGCAGGCGTGTGTGTGGGAAAGAGGCGTGTGTGTGGGAAGGGTGTCGGTGTGCAGGCATGTGTGTGGGAAGGGTGTCGGTGTGCAGGCGTGTGTGTGGGAAGGAGGCGTGTGTGTGGAAAGGGTGTCGGTATGCTGGTGTGTGTGTGGGAAGGAGGCGTGTATGCAGGCGTGTGTGTGGGAAGGAGGCGTGTGTGCAGGCGTGTGTCTGGGAAGGAGGCGTGTATGCAGGCGTGTGTGTGGGAAGGAGGCGTGTGTGTGGGAAGGGTGTCGGTGTGCAGGCGTGTGTGGGAAGGATGCGTGTTTGCAGGCGTGTGTGTGGGAAGGAGGCGTGTGTGTGGGAAGGATGCGTGTATGTAGGCGTGTGTGTGGGAAGGAGGTGTGTGTGCAGGCGTGTGTGTGGGAAGGAGGCGTGTGTGTGGGAAAGAGGCGTGTGTGCAGGCGTGTGTGGGGGAAGAAGGCGTGTGGGAAGAAGGCGTGTATGCAGGCGTGTGTTTGGGAAGGAGGTGTGTGTGCAGGCGTGTGTGTGGGAAGGAGGCGTATATGCAGGCGTGTGTGTGGGAAGGAGGCGTGTGTGCAGGCGTGTGTGTGGGAAGGGTGTCGGTGTGCAGGCGTGTGTGTGGGAAGGAAGCATGCTGCACCCATAAAGGATGCATGCATGTGGCATATAGCAAAAAAAATCTATCGGAAACACCCAAATATCTTAAAGTACTATATTTATCTCTATGTTTACGTGCCTCTGATCAGCACGCGGGAAGAGGAGCCTCCCTGATGCTGCGTCACCGAGCCTGAGCCTGAGCGTCTGCAAACCTTGAGGAGTGTTTTGAGAACTCTGGGAATTTGCAGATTTTGATTGCGGATTATTTAAAAACGGCTGACTGGATACAAAAAGTGACGACGTATTGTTGATATACTCGTTAATGGCTATGATTTGATTGCATTAAACCAGGAATGATGAAATGGTCTGGACAATTACTTTAATGTAATGCGGGGTTCACACTTCCCGTATTTGCTACGTCCGTCTTGCCAACGTGACGTCACCGTGACGTCACTTCCTGCTTGTGTGACCTTGAAAGACGTGCGTCTGGAGGCAAAAGATTCGGAGCCTCCAATGGGGAGTTTTCTAATAAGCTCACGCTCAAGCCTGTCTCTCAGGCTCTCACATCCTCAGCACTTTCAGGCTGAATGATCTATCATTTACCGTAAATTCTCTGTACTTCTTTGGGACATCAGAATTACCCTTCAATACAACAACTGAAACAGTTCTTAATAAAAAATGTAGTTTATCATTTTATTTGTCTGCACTTGGTGAAAATATTGGCAAAACAATTGAATATTTGAAAACTCAATCTTTAAAAATCGTCTATTCATAAGAAAACACAAGTTCAAGCAGAATGAGGCTTCAGGAAATATCTACTTGTATGTAAGCATTCACTGAGTACCTGTTTTGGGTGTATATGTCTCTCTTGCGACGAACATTTAACCAAGAAGTAATTTAAGTGCTTGGCACCTCAACAAACAGTCCGGGATGGAAGACAGTTGAGAGCGTTTGTTTACTATTTCCGTCTCGAAAGACGAAAGTCTCCTTTATGTGGGAAACGGTATGTGGGAGCGGATGCCACGAATATTCCAGTAGAGGATAGAGAGTGTGATGAGATAAGCGGGTGATAATAGTTAGGATGACAGTTTCTGGTATTGAGGAGTTAGGAGTATCAGAGATATGAGCTGTGAGGTAAGGAGGAGCTGAGTTCCTACCCGTGTGGTGTCTACAGGAAAGTGGATGATAACAGATCCTGCCGGCGGGATGGTTTCTGTGGAGATGCTGAACGCCACACTCTGTTTTGGTTAAATGTTCGTCGCAAGACAGACAGACACACCCAAAACAGGTACTCAGTGAATGCTTACATACAAGTAGATATTTCCTGAAGCTTGATTCTGCTTGAACTTGCGTTTTTTTTATGAAAAGACGATTTTTAAAGATTGAGTTTTCAAATATTCAATTGTTTTGCCAATATTTTCACCAAGTGCAGACAAATAAAATGATAAACTACATTTTTTATTAAGAACTGTTTCAGTTGTTGTATTGAAGGGTAATTCTGATATGTCCCAAAGAAGTACAGGGAATTTCAGCCTGAAAGTGCTGAGGATGTGAGATGCGCGAGGGACATCTGGCGGCTTAGCTTTGAAAACTCCCCATTCTTTTGGCGGGCTGCGTGAGCGGTGGTGCCACAATCTATAGAACATTATACGTAACTAAGTTTTGCAATATCAAAATAATGCTGTTTCCAAGGTCTGATTTAAAATATATTTATTATCAGTGATTCTGGAAGACAATATTAGTAATGGAAGACATACATGATGTGAAAATATTGTGTCCCGCTGCTTGAAGGGGGAACAGCGGCACCGCTGCTTGAATGATAAGCTCGACCACCACTACTACCTCTTGTGTATTTTAATGCGTTATTTCTCGTGTTCTCTAGTTGAACTAGTTCTAACCCTCTCACGTGCCCCTCTAGTAGCTACTATATACCATCCTTCCTACAGCATCACGCTACGCCATCAACACCCTCTACAGGCCGTGTAATAAATAGGTAGTAATTATTAGTGACTTGAAAAATACAGCCACGACTGCGATATGTGGAAACACTTGTGGACCCCGCTAAACAGATTCCACTTGTAACCTTTGCAATAGACTGTTGTCAGGGGATTGTAGCGCTATATAAATAGGCCAGGGAGTGAAGGGGGATATAGTGAAGGGAGTAATAGGTGTGTCATGGGGTACAAAAGGGAGGAAGTAAGGAAAGCAAGGAGGTTTTATACTGCAATGTTTTCTGATATGAGCGAGCGGGAGTGATTGACCAATGAGACGAGGTAACGTCATCGTGACGTCACGGTGACGTCACGATAACAAGACGGACGTAGCAAATACGTGACGTGTGAACCAGGCTTTAAAAGAAAAACCAAAGATAGAATAAACTAAGAAGAATTTAACAACAGAAGACATGCATGACAACACGAAAACCTAAATTCATCTTCCACGCCGAAAAACAGACTACATCAGCAATACACTTCTCCCAGAATACTGAAAAAATATGGTGGAAATATAGTATAATTTCATGCAGATTACAGGGACGAAAATGAGAAGAGAGCTGAGCGTGGTAATGAAACAATAATTGAAACCTTGGAAGTCATGCAATTAGGGTTGGAGGGAAGGTCAGAACTGAGTCAGAGAAAGAGAGAGAGTTTATTATTTTTGTTACTGATACTTTTACTGTACCAATACTACTACTACTACTACTACTACTATTACTTCTATCACTTCTATTACTTCTACTACTACAACTATTTTTTCTTTTACTCATTGGAAAAAGACACCCTGAGATAACGTAAAAAGATACCGTAAATTACAGATATCGTAACATTTCCTGCCAACACAGCAGCACAGCGCCACAGTACGCACCCGACACCCTTGCAGAACCAGCAACACAACGTAACTCAATACTAACCTTGCCCCCCCCCCCCCCCACACATACACACAGGGGAAGAGGAGAGAACAGAAAGAAAGAATATTGAGTTACATCATTACAAACCATACTTCCACCACCACCCTTACCAGAATCAAAGCCAGGCTCTTCCCAGAAGTTTACACACACACACACACACACACACACACACACACACACACACACACACACACACACACACACACACACACACACACACACACAAAACGTCATGCGTGCAGACAACACCCAGACAGTACATAAAGAGAGAAAGAGAGAGAGATCCCCCCTGCCCCCCAATATGGTTCGCCTCGACTTAAAGCTTATGAATACAACCCTGCAACCTTTCTCTCCCTCCTCCTCCACCACCTTCACCTCCTCTTCTTCCTCCTTCTGTGTTGTCGCCAGGCCACCAGCACACTCTAAGTACTGGCCTCCATGAATTGCAGGAAGAAAAAGCCCTTTGAACACGTATTAACCACGCCTTTCAACTCTCAACACTGCAGGCACTTCTTTCTACATGTATTTATCGATCTATCTGCAGTGGTGGTGATTGTGGTGGTGGGGTTGCGGGGATGATGAGGCAGTTATGGTGGTGGTGGTGGGTCATGGTGAATATGGTGTTTACAGTACAGTTGTTACAGTGCACTACAATACGGAGGTGATTTTTTCTATATATGATATACATAATATATTTTCTACATTGCTAATTTATTGTTTGATTTTCTTTTATGAGCGTGCATTTCTACTATTACATGCTGATACATACTCTCTCTCTCTCTCTCTCTCTCTCTCTCTCTCTCTCTCTCTCTCTCTCTCTCTCTCTCTCTCTCTCTCTCTCTCTCTCTCTCTCTCTCTCTCTCTCTCTCTCTCTCGCTTTCTCTCTCTCTCTCTCTTTGTCACACACACGCGCACACACACACACACATACAAATCTATATTCGCTCTCATTTTTAACCTGCTCGCCAATCCTTTCAGCACCCACTGTCACCCGCTTGCCCTACATTCCACACAAGACCTCGTCAGGGGATATTTTGACTCGCGTCTCTCACCCTTGAAAACACTCGAGCGTCATTTCCTGCTTCATCCAATCATCTCGAAACGCTGTGTCTCTAAAATGAGTGTCTTTTGTCTTGCATCAAAGCGAGATGTGCGCCCCTGTGGATTGTTTTTTTTAGCAGTATGAGGTGGGATGCTGTGTGGAGTGAGGGCGGCATTATCTATATCATGAGTGTGGTGAGGTGGGAGGGAGATGAGTGCCAAGCAGAAAGATGCCTGCCAAAGTGATGCATTAGGAACAGGTCCATCAGGTCCATCAGGGTTACAAGGGAGGAGGTTGGCGTCCCGGTGTTTAGAAGAGAGAGTGTATACGTGTGCCAGGAAAGAGCCCTATATACTGAAGAAGGTATGGTGCCAGATCATCAGATGGTATTGTAGTGAAGGGAAGGTGCCGCTTCAAGGACATTAATTTAGAGGAGGAAAAGGGCTGTTCCCAAGCGTACGTGTCATAACAAAGGTGTCTAAAGATGGGGAAAGGTGTATCGAACATGGTAAGTACTGTAATCAGAAAGAATCAAGAAAAAAATGTAACGGAGGGAAAAAAAAGTTAGATTAGTTTATGTTATTCTGTTACTTTTCTTCAGATACTTTGTTTACTTGTTATTTACTTTCCTATATTCGTCAAGTGTATGTATATCAATGTGTTTATCACTTAGGAAGCATTATATAACCAGTGCCACTACGGGATAGGAGGGAAGGGAGGGAGGGATGAAGGGTTGGACGTGGGTGCCAGTGAGGGCCAGGGATTTCCATTGATACAGAGGAATTACTCAGAAGCGCTCAGGCAGGATGGGTAGCGGGATTTGGCACTCTGCTCCCCCGTGACTAAACCCGCGACTCCACGAACACTACTCCCTGCTGACGTAATGCTGCCACACTCCTCTCCACCCACTCACTCCCTTCCCCACTCCTTTCCCACGCTACACTCCCTCCCACAACTTACCGAGAACCAGTCACGTCATGTTACGTGCACACACACACAGTCACACACACACACACACACACACACACACACACACACACACACACACACACACACACACACACACACACACACACACACACACACAGTCACACACACACACAAACACAGTCACAGTCACACACACACACACACACACACACACACACACACACACACACACACACACACACACACACACACACACACACACACTATCCCATATGTAATTTGTACATGAAAAAAACCATAACGTATTATACTGTACTTTCTAATGAGATTTAAAAAAAGTTATGCAATAGGAATGAATTAATTGGCCTTCGTTCATGATACATCAATTCAGCGTCAAAATAATCCGTGTTACTAATTAGATCAAACTACTGTGTGATTTACTGATGTTACTGATTATATATACATACTAGTTGTGTAAGGTTTTTGTGATTAGCTGATGAAAATATAATAGTAATATCTGATGTGTGTGTGTGTGTGTGTGTGTGTGTGTGTGTGAGTGATTCATGTCTTTTCTTTAAGCGTGTATAAGATGTGACTGACCTCATATCTGTTCTTGCGTGAGTAAATTATATCAGCTCACTTATCTGCCTGGTCGTTTATCTTTTCTTCTTCCTTGTTCTCATTCTCCCATCCTATATTTCTATCTGATTTCCTTTCATCGCTTCCTTTCTCCCTCCCTTCACCCCCCACGGAGACAATAATGAGACACAAAATCAAATTTACGAACACATTCTCTCTCTCTCTCTCTCTCTCTCTCTCTCTCTCTCTCTCTCTCTCTCTCTCTCTCTCTCTCTCTCTCTCTCTCTCTCTCTCTCTCTCTCTCGTACCTCCTCATTTTCGTCCCTTTTACCGCAAAGCCACTAAATCCTTCTTTTCTCCCTTCCTTCCTTCCTTTCTCAACGTATACTTATCTTCTTCCCAGTTCCCACTAATCCTTCTCCCTCATACCTTCCCTCTCCCCTCTCTCACTCGGCTTACCTTCCCATCCTTTACTATATTCAAGAAGATTGCAATAAAACAGCTGCAACGTAATCCAAAATTGTGAAAGAAAATTATATATATTGAAGATTTATTTACTTGACTTCATACTCATAGGAAAACAAGAATTCGTTGTGTGATGACGTCATACGAAGTTGAGTTATGATTGTGGTGGATTCGGTTGTGTTTGCTTAGTAATTATGCAGATTGCTTGCTCATGATACTCACGT
>JACEEZ010011939.1:104846-144846 GCA_016584305.1 Chionoecetes opilio | reverse complement strand
CACGGATACAGCAGAAGCCGAGCAACTGATTGTGTCTAAAAGAGAGAGAGAGAGAGAGAGAGAGAGAGAGAGAGAGAGAGAGAGAGAGAGAGAGAGAGAGAGAGAGAGACTTATATGGCACTGGTAGTTGTTTAATCTCTATAAGGGTACGCTGGTCTTGTTTTCTGAAAGCCCTCCTTACTCGGCCTCTCTCATTCTCCCTCCTCCCTTACTCCCTCCATTACTGTCTCATTCACATCCCTTCTCTCTCCTTCCTTTCCTGGACTTGCGCATTTTGTATCCTGTTTTCTCATTCATCTTCTTCATTAAGAGCTTACTTCTCTTTCTATTTTTTTCGAGGTGATCTTTTCTCTCATGCCATTGTGCTTCATGTAATATTTTTGAGCACTCATTTTAATTAATTGTCTCAACGATTATCATTACACGATTTCCCACTCTTTGTCTCCTTACCTGTGTTTTTCATTCTCTTCTTCCTCTATTTTCTCCTCATTAAAAAAAACCCTGCTATGACCTTTCTATGACCTTTCTGTGACGACTTCGTGAATATCGAAATATATTTACTACAAGTGAAAGTCTCGTATAATTGAACTTCAAAATGTTTTTAATTGAATTTTTTTTACCACCCCTTTACATACATAGATCGGCTTTACATATTGGAGTGTGTGTGTGTGTGTGTGTGTGTGTGTGTTTACGTTGTAGCCTATAGCGTCTGTAGGCATATGGAGAGTCTTGATGTTGGTCGATCTCGCCCGATGGTGGCGCAGGCTGGATTTTTATAGTGACACCTGTGGTCTCACTCAGGTGAAGATTCCATTTTCTGTGATGTTCGGATCTTCAGTTAAGGCGCATGCAGCCCCTAGAGTCCATCGTCACACTCGCAATCGGCAGACAGTTATATGCTGCATGTGGGTTGCTTCGGCTACTCGACAATGGCTTTGATAGTTGCTCCTTGATGAGACTTGAACTCGGGACCTTTTGCTCCCCTATCAGGCTCTTGAAAGAGTTGCCCCCGGCAGGATTCGAACTCGGGACATTGAGTTCAGCACTCCAAGACGCTAACCACTCGGCCACTGCCTCCCCAAGGCCTCCCGTGTGTGTGTGTATTCATCTAGTTGTATTCATCTAGTTGTATTTTACAGGGCCTGAGCAACGCTCGTATGGCCCCGTCTCCATATCAACATTTTTATCATTCATCCTTAGTGCTTATATAGTGTTGGCCGAAGCCACCACCCCGAGAGGCGGGTCACAAATCCCGGCTAACACCCGGTACCCATTCACTGCCGGGTGGACAGGGGCTCGGGTTTTAAGGAAACAACCCATCTGTTTCCGCTCCGCCCGGGGATCGAACCCGGGACTTCTCGGTTGTGAACCGGGCGTGCTACCCTTACACTACGGAGTACTCCAGTGTGTGTATGTGTGTGTATGTATGTGTATGTATGTGTATGTATGTGTATGTGTGGGTGTGTGTCTGTCTGTGTGTGTGTGTGTGTGTGTGTGTGTGTGTGTGTGTGTGGTGTGTGTGTGTGTGTGTGTGTGTGGTGTGTGTGTGTAAATGTTCGTTCAGGTGACTCATAGCCAGTCTAGTATGTACGACATTTATGGTAGAGAGAGAGAGAGAGAGAGAGAGAGAGAGAGAGAGAGAGAGAGAGAGAGAGAGAGAGAGAGAGAGAGAGAGAGAGAGAGAGAGAGAGAGAGAGAGAGAGAGACCTAATCAAGCTCACAATTCATTCACTATGTCCACTCTGATATTTCAATTTCCATGTACGCAGTAAAATTTATAAATTAATCACGCTTAACAAACATGTAAAAAAAAGAAATATTTAAACGTTCAAAAATTATAAATGCTCCCAGCTCTATGGCTATCAAATACTTATCACTTGCTGCTACTCTACTACTACTACTACTACTACTACTACTACTACTACTACTACTACTACTACTACTACTACTACTACTACTACTACTACTACTACTACTATTATAAGAAAATGTATACCTCAACCCCATTTTCTCCTATCACCCCTATAAAATTATCCTTATAGTATATTTATCCTTTTTCTTTATTTCCTTCTTAACCTTGAATTGCAATGTAGCTGTATGCACCGAATACATTAAGGAGATTAGCAAGTTCCTGCCAGCTATTGACTCAAACGTATAGAAGGGAACGAGAAGGGAGGAAGGGAGAGGGAGAAAAGAGACGTAAGTGGAAAAAGATGCGGGAAGAATAGTAGGAGAGACATTTGTGCCAATATGCCGTGTTTTATCTACCCTTCTGCCTCCTGTAAGAATGAGAGAGAGAGAGAGAGAGAGAGAGAGAGAGAGAGAGAGAGAGAGAGAGAGAGAGAGAGAGAGAGAGAGAGAGAGAGAGAGAGAAAAAAAAAAGAGAGAGAGAGAGATCTAAACTGAAAGCAGTAATGTAGGACAAAATGTTTTTGCAAGTGACTACATCCATTCATTTGCTCTCTCTCTCTCTCTCTTTTTTTTTTTTTTTTTTTTTTTTTTAACAACTTACATCATGGTTGACATGGGGCTACAATTCGAGAGAACTGGAACCCAAAATGCCAGGGGTCGCTGGCAGTTTTAACTCACTTTTTTGATAATAAGTTGGTCTACTGGAAAACAAAATATGGGCTTATTCCACTGCACTTAAAACACAAAAGTATAATATTAAGAACGATTTTCTTCTATATGTATATTGTATAGAAGCCTGATTCTGTAAAACATTGTATATAACCAAATAACCAAGTAGGTTATAGTTGAGGAGGCGAGGTAAATGCTACTCTATGATATTATATAGTCAATAACGTATGTTTAGAAGCTATCTATACCTAGGCAGTCATATTTTCCTGTTATTATTGTGTATCAATCAGATAGAAAGCCTGGAAATGCAATGAGTCGACGCGTGAAGTAGCAATTTTTGTATTCAATCTCCCCGCCACAATCTCCCCGCCACCACTCCCCGCCGCGGCGTGTCGCCTCCACAATTATAACCTATATTGTCGCAGCAACAAGCCGATTTCGGCATTCTTTATTCTTCGTTTTTCCAAGGCATTGCTTATTGTATTTTGACAAGCGTTTGCCAGACGCAGCAGTACTGTCTTAGAAAACAGTGTGAACATTGCCAAATTTTACATGCCACAATATACATGTAAAAAATATATTAAGCTTTGCTACTCGAGGCGAGTAATTTGCATTAAATTGCTATTATAGAACGTTCCATCGTAATGCATGTCATCCATATAATTAGTAGAACAACAGAAGAACTATATTTTTTGGTATTCAGATGCGGTGCATCAATGATTATCGCGAAATTAATTTATGAAAAATATTAGTCGCGGAGCCAAAACACAGTAGACCAACCTTTGCGTTAAAACTGCCAGCGACCACTGGCATTTCTCGAGTTTCAGATCATTGGAATTGGTAAGGAGGTTGATGAAGGCATTAAGTGGCAGAAGCTAAAGATGTCCCCTGTCCCGGGGACATCTATCCGAAAGCTATGCCTTGTAAGATAATAACTAAGTAGTAAGTAAGTAGTAAGTACACAGTGTTACAGGCTGAGGGTCACTTTCCGTCACAGGCACTTGTCAGGCGCACTATTGACACGTACACTGTATGTCACTGTGTCTACTAAGTGTCACTGTGTGTCACTATGTGTGTGTCACTGTGTCTCTAATGACACGACACTGTATCACGCCTTACGGTCACTAAGGTGGATGTAAGCGGCACCATCTTTGGGCCGCCACCTTCACCTGTTGGGTGTTCATGGCCACGACATTCACCTCAACCGTGAAGGCGTTCCACAGTGTCGCCGTGGCCCAAGTAAAGGCTCGCTGGCCCATCACGGTGTGGGTCCTCGGGGCCTCGAGGAGGAGATCACCTGACACTACCGTCCTCGTAGCGCGCACAGACCTCCTCCACGGGACCCGAAGTCCTGCAAGGTGGGAAGAGTGTTGCACCTGGGCCTTGTGCAATACTGTGAGGGCACCGACTCTAGTCCGGTGCCCCAGACTGTCAAGCTGGGAGCGGGGATCATCCCGCCACTGCTCCTGCTGTAGTCTTTGTTGTTGTTGTTGTTGCTGGTGTTGTTGGAGCTTCAGCTGATGTTGTTGTTGTTGTTGTTGTTGTTGTCGTCGCTGCTGCTGCCGCCACTGTTGCCTCGGGCGACGTTCCATGTGATGTTGGTCGGCGGTTGGGTGTATGAGGCGCTCAGCACGTCTCTGCACTTTGTCCAGCAGTGACAGGTGGCACTGGGCACTACTCATCCAGGTGAGAGGACTATACTCCATGACGGGCCTCACTTGGGCCTTGTACAGCCGCATGAGGCCATCCGCGTCGAGCAGGAGCCTTACTCGGCGCAGGAGAGTCACCCTCAGTGAGGTTCGACGCGCCACTGTCTCCAGGTGGCGGTCAAAGCTGAGCCTGGAGTCAACCTCCACCCCCAGGATGTTGATAGAGTCCTTGATGGCAAGGGTATCGTCCCCAAACTTCAGCTTCCCCTCGAGAAGCCTGGAGTCCTCCCTCGAACGTAATATATCCATGGCCTGGGTCTTCTTGGCAGCAAACTGGACTTGCCCCCGTCTTCCCCAGGCCGTGATGTCACCAAGTTGACGGTTGGCGGCATCTATCACGTTCGCAGTCTCCTCTCTGGTGTAGGAGTGGGACCGTGGCCACAGAGAGAGACAGTCTCTGGCCCGTACCGAGAGTCAAGGCGGTAGAGCGACGAACGGCAAGGTACCGACGAGCGGCAGAACCTTCAAATTGTTACCGAGAGTGGACAGAAAGGCAGGGTTGGTTGAGTTCTCAGGCGCCGGTGTATTGGCAACAGTGTTGCTTCAAACTGCGTAGCCAGAGTACGACTATAAATAGTCTATAATGCGAATTTGCCCGTATACTCATCAAAAACATCAACAGAAACGTTGCGATCGGCTATGAAGCTGGTGAAATAAATATTTAATGAAGTTAATTAACAGTAGAGGCGTGTATGCGTAAGTTTCTCTTAAGCCCGGTTCCCACCATCCCGCTTGTACGGCCGCCATACAACAACAATGACGTCACCATCATCTTGATGATGGTGACGATGATCGTCACTTGAGTGGTATTTGTGGTAACTGGGCACAGTTGGCAACTCCGCTCGAGCGGACACCGCCGAGCGGGAGAGATGACTTGAATTTAACTTTGTACGGCGGCCGTACAGCGGTACGGCGGTGCGGTAGACTTTGTTGTGACGTCATTGTGACGTCTTTGTTGTTGTACGGCGGCCGTACAAGCAGGATGGTGGGAACCGGGCTTTACCGCTCATGTGAATATGTGCGGTAAGAGAAACGTGCTGGCGGGTTCTGGCAGCGACCTTGATGATGGCGGCGGCTCAAGCAATACCCACCCGCTATCCTGAACCTCCTTCATTATTGTCACTAAAATCACTTATTGTCGCATATGTAATACCTAATAATCTTATACTTATACTTAAATACATATTTGAAAGAATATTTTTAACATATCTCTTAATCCCTCCAGATTAGGAATGTAATAAAAATTCATCGAAGGTTGAGGTGAAGACAGGTGTACCCATGTCTTCAACCTTGACCGCCAACCTTCCTCGCTGCTCTTCCTTCCAAAACAAACCCCTCTTATGGTAAGCGAAGGTCTGCCGTTCGTCGTTCGTCGCTCTACCGTCATGACTCTCGGTACGGGCCTCTCTCTCTCTCTCTCGGTGGCCACGGTGGGACACGGTGCAGTCGTCAGCATAGGCAGACGCCACAGGGAGGCTTTGGAGGAGGTCATTGAAGTAAATGTTCCACAGGATGGGGCCCAGGACCGATCTCTGTGGAACGGAAGCCTCCACCGGGTATGTGGCTGACGTGCTCCCATTCACCACCACCCTCAGACTGTGCAGGCTGTGCAGGTAGCTCGAGAACAGCGCCAGCAGGTGTCCCGTGATGCCGAGCTGTTCGAACTTTGCATGAGGCCCTTGTTGCTCACACCTGTCATGGCTCCTGCGAAGTGTCTAGTCAGTCTCTTCATCTCTCTCTCTCTCTCTCTCTCTCTCTCTCTCTCTCTCTCTCTCTCTCTCTCTCTCTCTCTCTCTCTCTCTCTCTCTCTCTCTTCTCTCTCTCTCTCTCTCTCTCTCTCTCTCTCTCTCTCCTCTCTCTTCTCTCTCTCTCTCTCTCTCCTCTCTCTCTCTCCTCTCTCTCTCTCTCTTCTCTCTCTCTCTCTCTCTCTCTCTCTCTCTCTCTCTCTCTCTCTTCTCTCTCTCTCTCTCTTCATGAGGCTTTACAAATAGCGCATTTTCGTGACGTTCACCGCCCTGGTTCAGTCCAGTCCGGACCGGGTCAGGGTGGACTGATGGTCGCGAAAATACATCGAGACTGGCCCCGTCCCATTCGTCGTTCCTATTGACTGGGGGATCGAGTGGGCGGTACTGAACTGAACTGTGGAGGCGGCAGGCGTCCATCTTGTCAATATCCTTTTTGTCGTCCGCCTTTTAACCTGTGCTGAAGACTTTACAACTACCACGCCTGTGATACTTTAGTCTTATGGTCGGCCATCATGGTGTTTCATGTCTTATCAGCAGCACGAGAAGCTCCTGGTCGCCTTCCCCGCTGACTGTAGTGCGCATGCGCCAGTTCTCCCCACACTGGTCCAAGGTGGTCCTGGTATGTGGGTCGGACCGGACTGGACTGGGCTAGCCCGTTCTAGACTGCCTCGCATAAACAGTGACCGCCCGGGACTAGCCCAGTCCAGACCGGGCCAGAGCGGTCGCGAAAATACGCTTTAACCAAATAGCGGATGTGACTGATTCGGTTATCTTCGTTATTATAACCAAGCTGACAGTCTCTCTCTCTCTCTCTCTCTCTCTCTCTCTCTCTCTCTCTCTCTCTCTCTCTCTCTCTCTCTCTCTCTCTCTCTCTCTCTCAATCAATTGCTAGAAATGAGTTGGACAAATGAAAGAGATGACATTTACGACTATTTAGTTTTCATTTCCATTCCCTTCTCTTTTTCTCCCTTCCATCCTCCCTCCGTTTCACTTCCATCTTTCCAGTTGCCACGCCAATCACACGATCATCATACGATCAGAGGTTGATGTAAAGATAAAATGAGAGAAAAAAAACCCATTACAGCAACTCTAAATTTAGTCAGTGCTCAATTACAGTTAGGGTGATATGGGACTCCAAAAAATTAGTGACACACGTAAAACTTTGCTTGCCACGTAAATTTTATAACACAAGCCACGTAAGTAAATGACATATCTCGTGATTTCAGAATATAGCTAAATTTATATCTGTATGGCTAGTGACTCACTGGGTTTCAATGGCGAGGAAGAAAAAAATAATGCATGGATAAGCTGCATTGATATATAGCGAGGTGTGGCAAGTATATTGAGTCATCGCATAGGGAGTTCTCTGTGGGCGCTGCCGCTGCTCGCTCGCCCGGTCAGCCAGCCGGGGAAGTGGAAGCCAGTGAGGCAGTTGAGCAAAGGATATCTTGGAGGTAGGGTGTGCCACGCTTGCGTTGAGGAAAGAAAAAATCTGTTTATCAAAGTGCTGTGTGTTGTAGATAACATTGAAATACCATTGTTCGAAATTGTTCCGTCTTCGTCGACATCAGTGCCAGTGAGATTCAGGAAAGGTTTGTTGGAAGTGGTGGCGTGCCTGGCCGCACCGCGTGAATGGGTCTCTGTCTGAACCGCCTTGTCAAAACGCCGGTATTTCTCTGCCTTGGTTTAAGCTCGGGGAAGAATCGAAAGGCGGGAAGTGGGAATATTTAGAACTTTGATTTTGTTAAGGTGGAAGCTGGGAGGGAATATGTTGAGTTTGAGGGTCCTTGTGTAGTCCCTGTTGCCGGCTTCCAGACAATGTGGCTGGCGCGAGGGTGTGGCAGAGGGGGGCTGGGCCTGGACAGGGGGCCCGGGGTTTGGGGGGGCGGCGTGCGGGTGGTGCTCAACTGAAATGTTCCTTTATTTTCGATGTACCGTATTGCTTACGTTCTCAGGGATTAACATGATGGGAAATCAGATAAAATGTACTAGTGCACAGTTTCGTGGAATCTGTGTAGACATGACATATAACTGTGTAGACTATAACTATGAAGCTCAGAAAGAATATCAATGATTATAAGTGGTGTTTTTTAAGGTAATCTTCAGCCTATATCGTGCATTGGTTATTCCTTGGTATAAAAAAAATAGATAAGTGGTTGGCATTTGCTGTTCAAAATTACAGTACTAGACTTTGATTCATGGATTTTTGGTAATTTATGGACTCATGAGTAAATTTTTGAGTATGTCGTGAGACGATTGATTGCAGCTTTAGCGGAGCGAGAGAAGAGTAGCAGATAGCGATACTGTGCCCCTCTGGCTGTCCGTCTGCCAGTGCTTGGAGCCTTGGAAGCCGTTGTGAGGGACAGTTGACGCTCACGGGACAGGTGTGGAGGAGATGACGCGGCTTGACGCTGATAAGAGTTGCCACGTGTACTTCCTATAACTTACTTGGTGCCATGATACACTAGTGACTTGTGTTTTGCTGATCACTACAATTCGCCAATTTTGTACAACCGCATTGATCATTTTTAGTACCATCCTATTGTATTTGAGTACGTTGAAATTCGATGATTCACATGCTGAAGTTTGAATTACTTACGGTATTTTTGTAGATAAGGACAGACTTGCATGCCGTTAGACATTATATGACATTTTGTAACTTGTTTGTGTAGGTACCAATACGTCTTTAGTGTAGATTCGGGTCGTATCCCAGTTCCACATTCTTGGAAGGCTTCTTTTATTTTCTTATGCTGGACCATAGTCTTTGGCTGGACTGATGAGGATTCAGAAACGTTGAGAAAGTGACAGTTCACTAGAAGCAAACATACATGGATAGCCCGCATCGAACCCATCTTTGCCGACTGCCGAGGCTTGAACGTCAATAGTCATAGAATGGTGCAATCGCCACTGAAAGGGTAGTTTGAGCATTACTTGCTGGATAACTGCCGGTATAGTATTCCAAGCCTTGTTATATATGTATTCATGAAGTTGAAGAGGGTGGATCAGTAGTAGGTCGCAAGGTAACTTTTTATTAATTTTTAGTTGTAGGGAAAATCTAAATTATTGCAAAGCTTCTGTCCGTCTGCATGGTTTTACTACAAGACCACCTAAAAATCCTAAATGGAGCCTGTAAATGAACTACGTGAATCAACGATGGTATTCTTGGGCTACCAACTTATTTGATACCACAAACTATAGTGTTACGGATCGAGCAGGAAACCGTGGGTCGTTGACGTCCTGTTTCCGACCCGCATGCCCTCGGTACCGCCCGTCTCGCTTCCCAAAGTCGTCCACCTCAGTGTCTGTAAAATTATTGCGCCGCGACTCGGTCGTCAGTCACAACTGCATTCCAAACTTGATTTATTTATTTAATTTCAGTCTGCTATTAAGAGTAGTTTGCTAAGCACTGTCTGCCTCTTGTCAACTACTATTAGTAGTTTATCGCACTGGTACGCCTGACATCCGCTTGGGGGCGCGCCAGCCGCCAGCTGTCTCCATCATCCGCCGGCGCCAGTCCCGTCTGTCTTGCACTGCACCCTCACTCCGTGCCTTGAGAGTGCATATCGCTAGGCTCCCAGTTTGCTGGAACTGAATCTTAGAATTAACGTTAAGTATGAAATTTTAGTACTTTTTATAATTATTCAAATCGTAGCCTACCTACGTAGCTATCACCAAAAAAAAAAAAAAATGTTGCCATTAATTAAATTATCATGCTTGAATGTGTGCACCACGAGGGCCTCGCTAAGCATGAAACTATACCGACAACTTACTCAAGACTTGTCCTGCAGGGGCTGAGGGAATCAAGAGCTTATCGGTCGATAGCACTCCACGGGATGTGAACATCATATGCGATTACTTTCTAAGACAGTAGCCAAAAAATATATGTATTGAGTTATATTATCTAGGACTCCTCAGTCATCCTCACAAGAAACCCTTTGTAAAGCGAATATGTTGAGTCTAGTGACTGTTAGCCGTCAATGTCAAACAAGAAGGGCTGATTGAGAGCTAGACCAGATGGCAGTGTTTGTCGAAACTGGTTTATTTTAATATTTTGCACCACATTAACAAGGTTGTTTGGATAGCGGAAATCCCCTATAAAGTCAAGGAATGTTGGCAGATGGTAATTCTTTCCGGGGTAACAGTTGGGTGGTGGATGCGGAATTCACGTTTCCTCCATGAAATTTTCTGCTGAGCCAATTCACAAGTGGGAGTGATTTCATCGGAGGGGGTCAGTTCAATCACCTCTGCTTTACATGTGTTGTGAGGCACACCCTGTGGAGGAACAGGTATGGCTTTTGTACCCTATGGGAGTCAGTTACTCAGACAGCTGGTGGCCCAAATACCTGTAAGCGTTTGTGTGACGTGGAGTACAGCTGTGCCTGGAGGTTAGCTTGGGACTGGAAAGGAGAAAATGACCTCGTCCACATCTGCTGCATCTTTGCATCCCCATATCATGCCACTCTTCCGGTGGCTGAATCTGGACAGAATATTACCTTGTTAAGAGTCTCTAAACACCATCCTCATATATTTCACACTTCTTCAAATACATTCTGCTGCTTGAAGAGAGAGAAAGGGGTTCACGTATAGTTATGCAACTTTGCTACATTTTACCAGGTGCCCCATTGTTAAGAGGCTGCATTACAAGGTTTTATCTTCCCAATGCCTCCCTCCCCCACAGGCGCCCCAGTGATCGCCCTAGCGTCATGCAGGGCGGTGACTCAGACCAGGTGTTGGGGCCATCCTTTCCCTCCCCCTCACCCACCCTCCCATCATACACCCCCTGAACACAACCTCCCTATCCCTCCCCCCCTCCCACACCCAACAATCCCGTTATCCGGTAGAGCGTTGTGCTCCACTCTGCCTTTGAACGAAAACTAAAGTTTACGAATAGACGATGGTTAGGTTTGCTTCGTGATTTGATGGATAATTTGTTAACGGTTGGGGATTTTTTATTGTACGGTAAAGATATGTACGTAGTTTTATCTGTATGTGGCTATTACGGTTAACTTCACCATTATTATGCATTGCAGCGTTTGTTCTTTTGCAAATTCTCCGGTATCCACTGCATGTTTGAGTATCTGTCGCTGCAATATGAGTAATTCAGATGAGGGCTCAGAACCAGCATCACTAACTTATATTCTGCCGTACTTACTAATTTCTCTCACTGTGATCATCCTAAAGTTAAGGGTACTCCACCGCATTTGATTGGACGATTTGGCTGCAGTGAGCGTTTGGTTGGCGTTGGAAATGTTTGATCGATGAGGGTAGGAATGTCTGCAGAGTAGACCACCACTAACATGTCTCTGCGGTCAATCATAACTTAGTTTTGATACAATATGACTTCAGATTACCACTATTATGAGCTTGGTGTGTGTCTATAATCCACCATAACTGTATCGGAGAGATTGTGCATTTAATTGTTTGTGGGTTTTTATGTTTGAGCAATGGGATGAGGTCAACGATAGTAGTTCTGTACACAATGGTGGCACCTGACACTTGACTAGTTTATTACCCCCATGTGCACCAGCCTGATAGCTACTGATTATTAGATAACCAGTGTCCTAACCTTACATAGACTTGCAAACTCAGCAAACACATCAAAGTTTTTATCACGTCATTTTCTGACTAAATAGATTAATTGTTCCGTAACATTTGTCAACGTAGAAAAACATTGGCTACTGTACAGGAAAAAATAAAGAAATTTCTTTAAACAAATCATCAGAGCAGAGACTTTCCCAGTGCTTGAAATGATGGGCTGTGAAAGTGAAAGTCTTAAGCTACGGGTATGGACTGCAGCTGATGCGTGTCAGATTTTCCCCTATTCTCCATCTCATAAGGACTGTAATGGCGCAGTGATATCACCTAACTTGTGACCTAACGTAGGGAGGGCATTTGAGCATCCGCTGTCATGATAACGCATGAAAGAGAAAATTTAACATTCCACTGTATTCCGATGGGAGATGAACACTCCCAGTTACGCACCGCAACCTTTCGTCAATGAATACAAGCTTTCACTTCATTGTTGTTGTCATGTAAAGAAAGTTTTATTAAGGCTATTGTCAAGGGAGGAACAGCAACAAAGTGTATTTAATTGTCGAGGGCATTGACCAATTGAATGGAAAGGCAATACAAACCAGTGACTCAACGTGAATTTTTGTAAAACTTAGATATGAAGCTTTGACAACATTCTTTTTCTTTGCAATTTACAATTCCTTTTTCAATTGCCACTTTCTCTCATTATCTTTCTCCATATATTCTCCCTTTCTCTCATTCTCTCTTTCTTCTTCCTCCAGATATGACATTTACTAAAGTTTTCATTCTGCAACATTTCATTGTCACGATATGGGACCTTTATTAAGGATAGAGGTGGCACAGACTTGCATATTATCTTACATCAGCTAGTGTTGCATCAGTGACCGGCTTTGACATGTATACCTTGTCAGTAAAGAGCTTAAATGACCAAGTGCAAAAATACTTTACATGAAAATCTTCCCTTGCAAAGTATGATAACTTCACTGTTGTTAAGTTATCATAAAACAAAGAACTACACATACGTACTTTAAATAATACACAGGGTCTTTTAACATGAAAAATTTGTGCACATAACGTGATTGGTAATTGTCCATGAAACTCTATGATATCATCCGAATTATATTAGCCTGCTTAATTTGCTTTGTTATTAGATAATTTTCTGGTTATTTCGAGTAGGTATTTGAAAGTTTAATTAATTCCATCATAGTTCCGTGCTAGATACTAGACTTTTATTATTTTTATTTTTTATTATTTTCTTTTTAACTGCAGGTTGTATTGAGCATTAGTGTGAACAAACTGCTCTGGGTTTTGAGTCTCCCCACGCGTTTTAGAGAAGGTATTATGTATTATGTATTATGTATGAAAAAGAATATAGTGTGATATGGTAGTCATTGAAATATGTGGGTAATTAATTATGTAATGACTTCAACAATTTCAAGGAAAATGTATGATGTTTTGTTGATTTCAAATGTTATGAAATGTAGTCTTGCTTGAGTGTCGAATAGGAATGGCCTTGTCTTGGGGAGGAATGTGGAGTTTGAGACCAGAAAGTGGAGCAGGCAGGTTTAGGCTTAAGGGGTGTAAGGTGGCAGGGGCAGAGAGGCCCAGTACAGGGGATTGGCTGCGTCTGTTCAAGGCGTGGGTATCTAGTTGCCTAAAAGTCTTGAATGTGCTCGATGCAGGTAAAATAAATACTGAATACGTACCCTGCTTGTCATGAGCTATGATTAGTACAGTTTTAATAGATGCATATCCATATGCTTTTTTGTAAATAGGTACTGTATGTAATGTAGCATTTCTCTCTTTACAATACCATCCTGAGGGAAGTGTAAAGAAATTTAAATCTCCGAAATGTATATATCAGTTTCCTAGTATGTAATATAAATTCCATCAAGTTTTAATCTTGGATAATATTTTATTTCAATTATGTATAGAATTTTTCATCTGCTTACATTTATTGATATTTTCTGCCAGCAGTTAACTTTGGAACCCACCCACCCCAATCACCACCACCATGAGTTCAGAAGCTGCCGTCAAGGACTTGCCAAAGGTCGACAGTGTGCTCAAGGAACAGCTTGAGGGCTTCTCTCCAGACAAGTTGAAGAAATGTGACACTACCGAGAAGACTTCCTTGCCAACAAAGGAAGGTGAGTAGCATGAGCAGGAAGGGAAGAGACTTTGAGGTAAAGAAAAGAGGTATAAGAAAAAGAAAAAGGGAATGATGTTCCAGATGATGAATGTAATGGTTGCAGGAAAAAAGGGGGAGTCGTTCCTATAGCAGTAGTGCTATTGGCCGAGCTATAGGAGGAGGGAATAGGAAATCCCAGAGCAGGCACAGATGCCAAGCTTAGAGAGTACGTATCTGCTAATAAACTTTCCACTGCTCAACAGGATCTTTTCAAGCCATCAAAGGGAAGACTTATATGTTGCAATGGAGGTTGTGAAATTTTTTATTTTAAGTGTGTTATTAATATCACTTCACAGATCGTCGCATGAGACAGAATTGGAATGATTGACTTGATGTTGAGGAATATGCCTTTTTTTATCAGCTGGAAATACTTATATCTCATGACACATTATTGTAGGGTGAAGCTTCAACGTGAAAGCAATTGCATAATGGTTCGGTGGAACTTTGATATTGATGCAGTTAATGTGATATAGTAATGTGTTAGGGTGACAGTACGTGTCAAGAGAAAGAATAATCTCATTGTATGTCTGGTGTTTACTGAATACTGTGTACAGGTGCATACCATGAAGAAAAGATTTTTCTTTTGATAATAATTCATAGTACAGGCAAATCCCATAGAAAATATATTTACTTCTAATTCTTTGATGTGCTGATGCAATGTACACACGTATAAGAACTCTATGCATATTAACAGGTGGTTTATTGTGCACAGAATGGTTATAGTTTGTCATTTTTACATTTCATGGTATGTGCTTCAACCAAAGTTTAAGAGCAATGTATGTATATTATTTGTATCGTTCAAACATATCCCTGTTTTCTTTAGTGGATAATGATCAGGGTGATTGACATAATGCGTGTTCTAATGGATTGTTACAAAATCCTGTGAAGTTCTCTACATATACCATAGGGTGAGTACAGATCACAAAAACTCTGCATCCGGCATGTTCTGGGAATTCATACATTAACCTAGAAAGCAATAACAAATATGGTGATATATTCAGGTGAGTCACACGTTGTAGTATTATAGTGGTTGTGCCATAAACCTCTATTTTCCCTAACAATCTAAACACAACATAAGCTTAAATTGCCAGCGCATTATTTTTGCTGACATTTTGGTGCATTGGAAACATTGCAATTCTTCTCAACAGTATAGTGGGGAGAGAGGTAGTGAGGCGAGGCTAGCGCCATAGTATACGAGAATGGCTTAAGAGAAAAGGGCAGGTGGTGTAAAGTGCCCCAAACGCTGGTGATACAGAGGTCCCGCATATGCCCAATGAGAGAGCCCATCGCTAAATGTTTCTTTACCTTCAAAGACAGTAGCTATGCAGGCACTATATATAGATACCTTATTTTTATCTTGAACCATTGGTAGTAACTGCTTCTATGGTTCAAGTTGAAATGTGTAATCCATTTTGTGTTGATTGTTCTAAAAATTGCATGGCAACATTTTTCTTCTTCAGATGTCAGTATTGATGGATGTTATATGAAAGTTTGAATACCTTAAGTCTGGTGAATTGTAATACAAAATGATTACTATTTGATGGTAGAATGACTAATTCATTTTGGTTTATAACGGCTGCGATCATATAGCAGTGTAATGGTAGAGGTATTTATGCCTGTAATGTATATAGAAGTAGGATAAAGCAAGGCGTTTAGATTTATTCACACAGGCACACCCAAGAATGCATGCATGAGATAGGATGGGGCTTGAATGCACTAGTGTTGTAAGGAAAAGTTTTAGGCCTAGGCCCTAGATGGTTTGGACATGTAGAAGGAATAGGATGTGGTAGTTAGGGAGTAGTTGGATACAAGGATGAACATCAGTTGATAGATAAAAAAAAAAAAATAGAACTTAGGATGAGGTAGTTTGGAATGACATCGAAGGTATGGGCTGGAACACAAAAACTGTCATAAATCAAGGTGAAATATATGGGCTTATGCTAACATGTAAAGAGCCTTCCATCATAGTTATTATTATAGTAGTATTACTTTGAGGACAGCCTAGTTTAAGTAAGTCTTGAAGAGTACAGTCGGGACCTTGAGGTGCATGCCCATCAGTGAAAGGTGAGTGCATGTGTAAGGTACACAAGGTTCATTAACCATTTGATTTTTTCTTTAAAGATTTTTCTATTTAATGTTCTGAATTTTGCTTAGATATCCATGCATGTACAGGAAAGGGCTGGATATGTTTAATATTTAGTCATTAAAGTAGTATTTAGTATTTGCATGCCTTTACTCGCACTCTTGTGTCCACACATTTCAATTTTCTTCATAGATGAATATTCAGCTTCAGAAAGCATTCAGACTTATCATCATATTATATTGGGAGAATAATAAATTATTGACCCAAATAGTCTCTGTAGGAAACTTTTTCTGCACTTGGTGTGGACATGAAGGGTTTGTTGCGGGGTGTGCATGGCTGCCTTGTTATTGCATGACTGCCTTGTTATTGCATGACTGGGAACAGACGTGGAAAGCGAGAAGCAGCATGATTATCTGATGAACAACATCACCGGATTCCGCGCTGATAAATTGAAGCGCACCTTAACCTCAGAAAAGATCGCCATGCCAACCCCTTCAGGTATGATATTCATTGTAGGGTGTTCAGCTTCTCATGCATCCAGTGATTACTCTCCTGCACCTGCAAATGATCCACCTATGTATATGATTGAACCACCTGTTTACTTGAAATATTGATAGTATTGCCAGTAATGCACATGTAATTGTCTTTGTTGCATAGCTACACACACTAGTGTACATGCAGAAATATTGGTGATATTAAGTAGGTATGACAGTACGAGCTCTCATATATTTAAGGCCAGAGTTTTATGAGTTGAAAATGAGCAGCATGAATTAAACCAAAGAGTAGTTGTAATTGTTAAGAACTATTGTCATGCGATGCTATAGAGGGCATTTCTGCATTCCCTGTACAGCAAAAGTTCACTTCTTTTTACTTGAGGTATTTTTTATTCATCATTCAATGTATGATGAATGAATATAAATATTATGATGAAATAAGTCAAATTCTTCCACTTTACATTATAGTATGTAGTAGCTATGCAGTGAACGTCAAGAGTAGGTGGATTTCATGAGTCATGGCCTCCTCCCTCACACATGTATCTGTCTCGGTTGGGTTGCAGCTCATTCAGCTTTGGTTTGAGTTTGAATGCTGCTGATCATATCGGCATGCTGTGGTGATTTGCTGTAAATGATGCAATTATCCCGATCCTTTCCTTGGTGGCAGGGATGACAAGTACTGCAGACTTAAGTCAAAGAATATCTCATAGCTGAAGCTGTTTGCTTTGTACCCTTGTTAAATCAAAGTTAAATTGGAGAGCACGGCTAAATGAATAGCTGTAACTAACATTCACAATATAGGGTTGCAGTGATTAAAGTAACTTGTGATGTGCTACAAATTGTGTACTTGATCTGCATACACGTTCATGCACTAGTTATGGGTAGTTCATGCGCTCATTACATATCCTTTTTTTTTTTTTTTTTTTTTACAACAGTTGTAGGTTCATTTTCAGTTTTGATAATTTATCGGGGTATTACTCATGTGGTGATTTGTTAGTCTTGTGTTTTAGTTTTGTTATTTTCCTTTGGGAGAGAGGAGTGGAAGGTGAGCTCTTTAAAAAGGTTTGGCAGTATTTTGGAGGTGTGATTGTTATGTAACATTTTGTTTTGTTTATGTGATTTCATGTGATTGGTGCTATTGAAGGTTATTCTTTCATCTTTTGTTTCTATGAGCAGTTCAGCTAAAAAGTGATACGGTAGGCACACAGCAGCTTTAATTCATGAATATAACTTTGTGGGTGGACATAACATCAAATAAGTGCTATATTGGCAAATCAGTATTCTATGTTGATAGAAAAAAACATTGTAAGGAAGAAACCAGGTATATACAGTGTAGAGATTCCTGCCTCAGTACTGTAGTGTGTGTGTGTTCAATAGTAGAAGTGTGTTGATGTCACCAGCTTTCTCTGTTGTGATAAAATTTTGCTTATAATGTTGATTTTATAATTTTGCGAATTTTCTCATGATTTCATGCATGGATTTGGGAAGTTGAACCTTTATGAAGGCTGTGCATAATGGAATTATACACTGCATATTTTTTTTTTTCAAGTATGGTATGTATTTGTATCTATTTTATATTGTATTGTTTAAATGCACTTGCACTGCCTCTTTATTTCGATTCAAATATTTTGCCACCAAATTATTTCAATTTCAGTTTGATTTGTTATAATCTTGTTGCTTGAAAATCTTAATTTATATATTGCTTCTTGTTTAGTGTTTGTTTGAATTTTAGTTAAATTAATGACAAACTGAATATCCCATTTTTGGATGACCATGGCAAATACATTGTTCTTTTCTTCCATCATAAGGCAAGTGATACCACTTTTCAACCTTTTGATTTGCTATGACCTCTACCAGCCATTCTTTTGCTATCTTGCCCTTTAGTTATGTTGATTTCTTAAACCGTTCACACCTAAGTGGCCACTATGCAGTCCTCACTTCCCTCTGTGTCAATACTGGAGGTGATGAGTGAGTGGCTGCAGGTCGGTGTGGGTCCTGTGCATGACTGATGGCGTGAGGCACGGCTCTGCATGGTGTGGTTGTTTCAGACGTGGCAGCGGAGAAAAAGGCTCAGGCTCACCTCCAGGCGGTCGAGGGCTTCAAACCCTCCTCGCTGAAGCATGCCGATACCAAGGAAAAAATTGTTTTACCAGCGAAGGAAGGTGTGTTTACTTTAAGTGCATAAGTACAGACCTAAGTAATAAGTACATAATAAGTAATGTTTTGCTTGGTATTGGTTCCTGCTTGCTGAGAATAGCATGTTTATGAACATTCTTTTTATAGTATAAGGAAACAATGTGGTGAGTATTTGCTCATGTAACATTGTGATGCAGGAAGTTTGTGCAGTACATATTTACACAATTCTAAGTATGTAATCATTTATAAATCATTTATAAATTGTTATATCCCTTACACATTAGAATCAGATCAGAAATTCATTGATGGAAGCATTGCCAGGTAGCTCCAGTTATTGTAATCATATTTGGTATCGTGTAAATAGATGCAGGTACAGAAATAAGGTGAGGCTCTGTTGCGGCCATGCCCTTGGAGTTTTTCAGGAAGTGGCGTTAAGAGATAGCCAGACCGATGCAGGCACAGTTCCTAAGGCAGCGATAGAAAATAAAATGAAGGCCATAAGTAATATTAATGTTGAGGAAAATTTTTTGAGTTTAGAAATCAGTAGTACAGAATCTGTAAATTGGTGTTGGGTTATTCCCTCGACAGATATTGAAAGAGAACGAACGCACCAGAGCATATTCCAAGGAGTCACTGATTTTGACAAGGCTTCAATGCGACATGCAGAAACTCAGGAAAAAATAGCTCTACCCGCCAAAGAAGGTAGAACGGAAGCCATGAATAATAATATGAAGAGCATATTAACCAGTCACATATGCTGCATACAGCTCGGTGACATACCTGCATGGTAACTTAAAGTAAATAAAAAGCTTCCTTATATCAGATGAGGTATAACCCCCCTCCCCCAAGACTGTACTAAGGAATAACATTAAAAGGCCAACAAATTAGGGGGCATAAGGAACAGTAATACGAAACTCATCAATGTAAACTAATGTATGTATGCTTTGAAACCCTCTGGCTTTATCTGCTTACAGTAAAGATTAAACCAGCTTGCTTTTTCTAGGGTATATAAGTGCTTGGAGCCCTAGCTTGAATAAGCCATGGAAGATGCTGCTGATTAAGGATAATGATTATAAATTGCTAGTCTCCATTTGGTCCCGTTTCAGTTATATTCATAAATGTCACACATTGAAGATATAAGTACACACATTCACTGTACCAGCACTTGGTAGCATGTGATGAGGGACTGAAGGGGCTGTAGCTGGCAAACAAGGCGTTGTCAAATACAGGAAACTAGCTCTGTGACAGATGCTGAATGGGAGTACTCTTATGCTGCTCTTCTTGTAAAATCTTTCTTGTTAAAACAAGTAATTTTCATTCTTAAGGACATCTAATGGCCTCTAGACTTATCATTACAGGTTTAATGTTTTCCTTCAGACATGTGGGCTTAAATAAACAAATGCCAGGATCTTATAGAGGCAAGGGACTGCATTAATTATTACTGCTTTCTAATTATGTTCTATTGAAAAAAATACTCAAATTTTCATTTCATATGATGAGCGTTTGTTTGTAAATCATTAGGGTCATTTGGAACATCATGATTTATAGAAATGTCAACATAGTACTTCAGTGGCATAGATTGAATTAAGTAAATTGTATGCGGTAGTTTTGTTCCAAACATGCAGAGAAAAATGTAGAAAAACTAATTATGAAACTAAACATTTACTTCATGATCTAGGCTTGAGCTTTTTCCTTATTTTTTCTAGTAAATTATATCAATATCAATATGAGATGTGCTTCACGTAATGCAATCATATTGTCAGTGTTCATGGCAAAATGTTTAATTCACAGAATATATGATCACGTGCAGTTTTGAAAGATTTTGTACAATCATTCTCTTCTTCACTTACCTACATAATTACTGTACATATTGCATACCGGTTATCAGTTATAATGTCTTGTCACAACACCAATTCTTTTCTGTGTATGTGTGGGTTGGGGTCGGTCATTTTGCAATCATTAATTTTATTATAGACCTTGAAAATAACTACGGTGCATAGTAATCTGTATCATAATGTTTATTGACATGTACTCTTTTGAGTTTACGTTTTCGAGAATCATGTTTGAATGTCCTTGACAGTAAGTGAAGAAAACCGTGCTGACACCGTCTGACATAGAATGTAAACCTTTTTTTATTTGCTTTTCATTCATTTCATATTTGGTGATCCGAGGATTACTTTGTGTTTTGTCTTTGTTGAATGGTCTGTTATTGGCTGTGAATCCGTTTGGGTATTTATGAAATCGTGAGCAATGCAGCATTCAAAAGGAGTAGTGTGTGTCACGTCAGTAACGTCAGTAGTGTCATGTCAGTTAGTTAGGACGTGCATTAACTGCTGTAGTTTTGGTGGAAATGGATGAAATTCTTGTGCAGATACAGATTACTATCCTCAGAAACCTATGATGATCCTCATTGCTTACTAAAATATACAAATTCTATGGAAAAAAAAAAAGCATTTACCACAATTATGCATTTATACAATTTAAAATGTTGGGATAGAAAAAAAATCTAGAGGAAAAGTCTCCCACTGACATTGTCGGTCATCTCATGACTATTCCCATTGGCTCTGTTGATAATAATCTGAACTGCATATAATATGTAACGATAGTTTGAATTTATAGCTCAATCTTTCTTTCTTTCTTAAGATATGAATGAGGGAAAAATAAGCATCCTTATAATTGTCATCTCTCTTTAACAATATCCTCAGTAGCTAAGGGTGAGCAATGTGGTCGTGTTGATGCAAATTGTATGCATAAATATTTGTGGAAGTCACTTAGTTGTAGAAAGGTGACAGTGAGTTGGTGTAGTGTGGACCTTTTACTATACTTTGCATTCAAAAGTATCGTAATGCTTTTATAATTTCTTTTTGTTTTAAAATGAAAATTTGTCAATACTGTATAAGAGTTCAGTTCTGTCTAGATATAACTTATGCGGCAATGGTAATGGTGGGTCTTACCACCCGGTATTAATGGATTTCCATCCTGTCGTGGGAGAGCAGATATCGAGACAGAGAAGACTCATCAAAGCATATTCCAGGGAGTTACAGGATTTGACAAGTCCCAAATGCGACACACAGAAACAGAGGAAAAGGTTGCCCTGCCTGTCAAAGAAGGTATCGCGTGCATGGAGGAGAAGGAGAAGCCAGTTCATGTTGGGGCACTAGAGGACTAGAAGCACGCTTGCTTTAGATAGGAAAAACTTTCGGATCACTTGACCTCTGCTTAATCTGGATTCCAGTATATCATTAATTTTATTAGTGTGTTCATGGCATATACATATAGTATACATATAGCATATAGTACTGCTGGCAGTAAAATATCCTGGCCATTGTATGGATATATTTGATATTGCTAACAAATCAAATGGGGACCATTGTTGAATGCACAAAGAAAAATTCTGGATGCAGATTAAGTTTAGACAAACTTGAAGACTGGTGACTGAAAAATCTTCCTGACATGGGCCTTAGCTTCAGGTGGTGGTGGTAGCAACAGCAACTATGAACATATCTCCCTTTTCTCAGCCTCCTCCTGTCTGGTATAGAAATTATGCTTGTGCCAAAATTGTTGAATCAAGTAGCCACTTTCCTCTAAATGGAGCATTGATGGAGTTGAGAAATAAAGTGGATCATGTCACTTTCATTATTTTCAATGTACATCAATGGTCCATATCCTTTACAATAAGTGTTGTACAATCAGTGCTAATTATTTAGGACAGTGGCTACATGAACTGTTTTAGATGGATGAGTACAGTGGGGGTCTTCTTTCCCTATCAATATGCAACCTGTGACGAAGCTTGTGGGTTCTTTAGGCTGTATCATTCATAATGTGTACATAGTAATATCCTATACTAACCAAATCTCTCTGAAACTTAATTATAGAAGGTGTTTGGCTGTCAACATTCATAGAGCCACAGCTGAACAGCATGCGAATTGGGCTGCTAGTGAGGGTATTTTGGTAGGTTTGTTAGTGACATTGAGAACTACTTGCAGCATAGGCTTGTGTGTTTTCTGTATCATTTTGGTAAATTGTTTCTATCTTTCTACTTAATCTTTTTTCTATGCTGTTATCCAGATATTGAAAGAGAAAAAGCAGAACAAAAACTTTTCCAGGGAATTTCTTGCTTTGATAAGTCAGCCATGCGTCAGGTCTCTACTGAAGAGAGACATTTCCTTCCAACTAAACAAGGTAACATTTGACAACGAGCTCAAAGTGAAGTTACTGTTTAGTGCTCACCACGATTCACTAATGTCATAAACTGATTAATAAGTTGAGATGCTTTCTCACATACTATATTTGTTTGGAAATCCATGAGCATGCCAGCCGAGTGAGATTAATAACAAATTAAGAACCACTTTTTAACGCGTTTGAATTTTACTGTTTAGAACGATTTAGAAACATGGTCAATTTTTAAAGTCATTGAGTTTATGTGCCACTCACTTACTTTGCTTATTGTATGTGTTCTAAAATCTCACAGATACAGAATCACCTTAGAAATTGTTTTATGTTCTCGCTCTTGTATTTTTTTTCGCAGTCTGATATCCTAATGCTTAATGAGAACAACATGAGCAGGACTGAAGTTCACGTAAGCTTGCCGTGGTGGGTTAATCTGTTTATGAATGTATGAAAATACTGAACACTGAAAGTCACTATGGTATTTGTTGATCATGAATTATAACCTGCTTTGGCAATGATACATACAATGGAAAAGTAGAAGAAAAAGTAAATTCAAAATGTGTATGGGTATAGTGTTCTATACATATTATAACAAAACCCATTGGCATGCTAGAGATTGTCAAGTAGCACTGCAGGCTGAAGATGGGATGATGGGTGTGGAAGCCATGGGAGCTTGGGCAATGCTTGTCAGTCTAGGGCTTGACAACACTAATATCCAACAGATATAGAGAATGAACGCACACAGAAGAAACACTTAGAGCGCTTAGTCTCCTTCGACAAAAGTGAGATGAAGGCCACAAAAACTGAGGAGAGAAATTTTTTGCCGACAAAAGAAGGTTGAGGAACACGTGTGACTTGCGTGTTTTGATTGGTTAGGACGTTGTAGAAATGTTTTAACTAATGGTGTAGTTTTGTGTGAGTAAATCCTAGTTCTTGAGGTCTTAATACAAATATAACACATTAGTAGTATATATATTTTTTCCATGGCTAGTTCTCAGCTGACATCTGAGTTGTCTGCCTAATGTGTGTGTGTAGTCAATAGGAGATCGTGAAGCTTAAGGAATAAAATAATGTTTATTAACTTTCTAGTGACATTGTGTTTTATGCGTGATAGGTTTGTATATTAATTATTAATAATTTATGCATGCACTCAAAAACTGTACATGAATTTAACATGTTCAACACCCATTCAACATTATTTTCTAAATGTGGTGGTAGAATATTTTTCTATCTTAACTGGTCAATTGTGATCAAGCTTTCTCAAGTTTGAGACACTAAAGCTGCGTACTACATGTGTGATGTTGTGATCGTTGTCTGCCTATACTTCATGCCGCATTAACTGTGTGTGATTTGTTCCCAAAGTAACATGACCCATGGTTCCTTTTAACTGTGTGTCTCTAATTAACAGTGATGCAGCAGCAGATATTTCTTTAAAATATTTTTTTTTTTTTCCAGTCTAGTTCTCACCACTTATGCCTGGCACTTTTGATATCAATGCACATGCAATACCAGTAGTAGCAACTGCTGAAGTACAAGTAATGTTTATATTTTTCTCAAGTAGAGTGCCAGGTAATCTTGTATACTTTAGGTATGATAATTGAATGACTCTTGCAGATATTGATGCCGAGAAGGGTCAGCAGGCCCTCCGTCATGGCATTGAAGGGTTCAACCCCCAAGCCCTCAAGAAGACAGAAACCACCGAGAAGAATGTTCTTCCGACTAAGGAAGGTAAGTAAACACAGCATGAGTATTATTCATAATGACTAAATCCCCCTCTACATATGCTACTTAAAGTAATTAAAACAATGTAGAGTTTTTATGATGATGGAATATGGAGGATCATGTATGAGCGTGACTAGCAGTTCTAGATTGAAGTTGGAAATTAGTAGGAATTTGTAATGCCAACCTGGTTGAATATATATGGATAAGGTTCTGGAGGAGGCAATTGAAGAATGTAGGAAGATATATGGAGATGCTGAACAACATTAGGAAATTAATTGAGTAATGGAGGCTTGTCTGTTTTAAGGATGTGACTGAGGCTCAGTATGATGAGAGAAAATAAGTTAAATGTGAAAGTGGTAGTTTATTAATTGGAAGCATGTTGAAGGACTATGTGAGAGGATGCTGAATCAAGAGGAGGGTGGCAGGAAAATTGCTAAGATTGGCATATAGCATAAGATAAGCATAGATTGGCTTGGATGAGTATTTAGACAATTCATGAATACCTTAAACATGCCATGAAGTGTTATGTAGTTCCATGGATGTCAATACATGAATGGTGTATGCATGACACTGAACCATTTTCTAGGATTTTTTTTTTCTCTCTCTCTCATCCTTACTTTGTAATGTAGGAGATTAAGGTGAATTTTTTTTCCCTCATATCTAAGGGAAGATCATTTTAATTAATCTGGTACTGCAAGCTTTTATTATAAGGGTAATGAGCATTGGTTTTTCCTTTGCTTTAGAGGAGCAGGTCTTATGAGGAAGGTTAGTTTGTTGCGGAACAGGTTGATTGTAAAAATGGGATCAACTACATGAATGGCAAGTCTGAAGAGGTAATAAAACGCCAGGAACTCTGGGAGCTATAACATTTTTACTTAAGGAGGCAAATGCAGTTGCAAATTGTATAATGGATCCTTATCCATCATAATTAGGAGGGAAAGTAAGGACCCGCTTACCTACAGTGTTCTGTTTTGTTGCAGTCATTGAACAGGAGAAGAAAGCTTAATTGGGTGAACGTGGCCTCCAAGAGTTGCTCCTCCTGTCTCCTCCCTGCTCCCTCAGGCCTTCCTTGTAGAAGCCTGCAAGCCAAAATGTTTTGTACTTTGATAACCTTAAGTATATAGGTCAACTGATTTTTATAACTTCATATCAGATGCTATTCTATTATTTTTTGCTTTGTTGATAAAGAAGACGGTGCTCGTTGATAGCAAGGCGTTGGCAGAGTCCTTTGAGGAACAGTTGGATAGTCAAAGGTTTGACATGCTTTGCACTCCCTTATTTTATGATCAGCAATGCTAGTGGACCAAAAATTCACCTTGCTTTCATCTCGTACGTATAGGAATACTACAGTTCTCCCATAAAGTAAATGGAAAACTGCCAGGTGGTATTATGTGATTTTTGTGTTAAATTGAATCCTATTTTTATTTAAAGTTTCCCAGTATGTTATGGATAGGATTTTCTGACTTGCAGGAAATATTTTCTTTCAAAATCATTTGCTTTTTTGGGGAATCCAAGTATATGTGATTTTGGGAGTCAATAAAATGCTTTTGTATGTATTTGTTTATTTCATCCAGTAACTCTTATGCTTGATTAAGAGTATTCTTCCATCATAGGTAAGATTGGTACATATCAAGAGTTGTGATAGGAATCTCATGAGTATGTATATGTTAAGCTAAAATTTTGAAGTGATGAAGTGGCGTTAACACGGAATATTTATATATGTTAATTTTACTTCAAGAGCTGGAGAGTAAGATGGTGAGAAATAAACTATTATAAATGTACCCACTTTTCATCCTTGCACAGGGATCCTTGCAAAGCTTTGGCTACTAAGTACTGAGATGAAATGGGGAATAAATCAACACGGAAGTATGATTTTGCTGCTGCATATTTTTTTTTCTTCTCATTAGAGTAACTAAACCATTGAGAAGGGGTCTCTCTCTCTTTAGATTAACTAAACCATTGAGAAGGAGTCTCTTTAAATTAACTAAACCATTGAGAAGGGGTCTCTCTCTTTAGATTAACTAAACCATTGAGAAGGAGTCTCTTTAGATTAACTAAACCATTGAGGAGTCTCTCTTAGATTAACTAAACCATTGAGGAGTCTCTCTTTAGATTAACTAAACCATTGAGAAGGGTCTCAATCTCTTTAGATTAACTAAACCATTGAGAAGGGGGGTCTCATTAGATTAACTAAACCATTGAGAAGGGGTCTCTCTCTTTAGATTAACTAAACCATTGAGAAAGGTTCTCTCATTAGATTAACTAAACCATTGAGAAGGTCTCGTTAGATTAACTAAACCATTGAGAAGTCTCTCTCATTAGATTAACTAAACCGTTGAGAAGGGTTCTCTCAGTACAAGCTTGGGGCAGTATTTAACATACAGTTCGTTATTTAAATACATTTGTGATTTATGTATTATAACAACATTGGGTTTTCAATGATGTTTAAATACTTTTATGAGTATTTAAATACTTTGTGTATTTAAATTATTTATAATATAATGTGCATATTTTAAATACTTTTTATCCGTTATTTAAGCCATTGTAACCGCTATTATTGGCACCTGAGTAAGTAAAATGTAAATCGTTTTAAGAAATTTCCTTATTTTGGAAATTACCGCCCTGACGAAGGAAACTTGCTACAGGAAATTTCCGCTTACAAGAAATTTCCTTATTTTTAAAATTGACTAAAGAAATTTTAAAATTTAAATAAATTGTATTTAGGACATGTTAAAAATTTGTGTAAATTATAAATGTATTTACAAATTTTATTAATCATTGACGTATTTAGTATTTAAATACATTCGTAATGTATTTAGTATTTAAATACATTTCTCCCATGTATTTTAGTATTTAAATACATTCAGTTCTTTTCCCTCTCTCCTCTCTCTCTCTCTCTCTCCTCTCTCTCTCTCTCTCTCTCTCTCTCTCTCTCTCTCTATCTCTCTCTCTCTCTCTCTCTCTCTCTCTCTCTCATCTCATTAACTAAACCTTGAAGGGTCTCTCTCTCTCTCTCTCTCTCTCTCTCATTAGATTAACTAAACCATTGAAAGGGTTTCTCTCTCTCTCTCTCATTAGATTAACTAAACCATTGAGAAGGGCTCTCTCTCTCTCTCTCTCTCTCTCTCTCTCTCTCTCTCTCTCTCTGCTATCTGTGCCCACCCCCTCGCAGCTTCCGGTTAGAGTACACACCCACTACTGTCCCCACATTGGGTGGACACACACAGAAGGAAGGAACTGTTCCGCGCACCCACTACATACTCCTCGGGGATCACTGCGAACTGAACCTGGACAGTGAATATTAACAAATAAGAGAAAGTGATAAAAACAGTCCAATCGAAACTAAATATGATCAAGTTCTGAGCTTTTGAAGGTTTCAGGGTGTTTGTGTGTACTTTGTTACATGGAAGGTAACTATAATAGGGTAAATTATCGATGGTGAATGATAAGGACAAATTGAACGACCAAGTGAGGGAAGGAGAGCCAGAGGGAGCCAAGTGACCAGTTAGTCAAAGCGTCGTGGAGAAGGCATGCAGACGCTGGCATGCCTTTTCACCTTGGTAAGTAAGGGTAATTTTTTAAGCATCTAATATTACCATAATGCAATTCACCTCATTAGTTTAAATGATGAGATACACTTCATTATATTGTAGCATTTGATATGGTGCGAAAAGTATTATTACCTGAATTTTGATATGATTATTTCATTTGTGGTGAAGGGTTCCCGAGATTTACTGCATGTGGGTGCGTGTTTGTATGTGTGTTTGTGTGTGTGTGTAATCTTTCCGTGTACCAAGGGGGTGGTGACCTTGGGAGCGGCGGTGCCTCTGGGGTGCCCGCGGGAGTGCACATGTCAAGAAGCACCGCTGAGGGCCGCGTCCTTCGTCCTGACCTGGATGACATCCTGGGGCGAGGACGACCTGCCGGAGATTCACCCCAATGAGGCAAGTCAGGCGGCGGAATGCTCAAATCTGCTTGTAGCTAATATGATTATGACTGCGTTCTCTCTCTCTCTCTCTCTCTCTCTCTCTCTCTCTCTCTCTCTCTCTCTCTCTCTCTCTCTCTCTCTCTCTCTCTCTCTCTCTCTCTCTCTCTCTCTCTCTCTCTCTCTCTCACATCGAATAACATAGCCTTGTTCTTTTAGGTGGGCGAAGCTGGCGATCTTGTTAATTCCCAGACGGCTGCCAGCGCAGGTGTGGATGTAGATGTGGTGGGTCTGCACGCCACCTGTGCCCTCTCGCGGGACACCAACCTCACTTCTCTCTTACATGCTTTGCCGTCCACTACCATGGTGAGCTTCCCTCTCGTAGCTTACATCCTTATCTGGACGCTAATATTCGCACCTTTATCCCCACCATAGTTCATGCATCACTTGATAGTCTTTCCAAATTGGCCTGCAACACATATCCTTAATTTTCGTAACATATGTCTAATCTCCATAATTACGTGCCTTTCAGGTATTGACAATACTACAGGCGGCAGGAAGTAACGTGGCGGTGGTGGAGGAGAGTCACTTGAAACCCTTGGCTGAGCTAAGAGCGCTGCATCTCCAAGGTTATGCTCGGCGACGGACGACGCAAGTGTCTGGTTACTTCTCCAATCGAGTGGAAGAGATGGTGAAGCACAAGAAAGTGGCAGAGAAGGAGGAGGAAGAGCAGGAATTGCGACTGGCCTTATCTGTGGACGCCTTATCTCCTCTCACGAAGTTGGAGCTTCTGGACCTGCAGTACGTCCGCCTCGTGGCCGCTGTGGAAGGTGGACGCCTGAGAAGAGACATCGAGCCGCTCTCCACTGCCACTATGCTTGACATGTCGCTGCCTTACTTCCGTTCCCTCACTGAACACATGGAGGATTTAGATATTCCTTCTCAGGTTTTATCCAAGCTGGCGGTGCCACCTCCGTCTGCTAAGGAACATCCGGAAGTAGGCATTGTGCTGCTGGATGAGACTTCGGATGAAGTAGTGCCATACGACGTGTTCAAAACGGAAACTGAAGTGCAGTTAGCTCCCTTCATGGCCCAGGCGAAACTCAAGTATCTCCGTCTAGCTCACGCAAAGCTGGATCGAGTGGGACCCGAACTGCTGAATGGGCTCTCTGGCCTTCACACCCTCACGCTTGAGCATAACCACATTAAGGTGCTTCCCGCAGCCATGTTTGCCCCCACCCCTCACCTGCACCACCTCTCCCTGGCTCACAACAACATTATCACACTGGATGGTGATAGTCTGGCGGGTCTCGAGGAGCTGCTCACTCTTGATCTGGACGGCAACAAACTGGACAAAATCGGACCCCACAGCTTTCCACGCCTCTTGAACATAGCTACCATTCGCCTTCTTGAAAACCCCATTGAACATGTTTTTCCATTCACTTTCGAAAACATCAACTCTACTGAAACGCTTCTCTTGGGCTCCCGACAGGTATCCGCCGAGATTCACGTGGACACATTCAGAGAGCTCACTTCCTTAAGGGTTCTTCAGATCGAAAACACCACGTTGTCCTCCCTGAGTCGCACCCTGCTTGGAGGGATGCCCAACCTCAGAGAGCTAACCATCCACGGCCACGTCACCTCCATTGACTTCGACGCCTTCACGGCCACACCCGATCTCGACTCCCTCAAGCTGGACAATTGTCGTCTAACGAGACTGTCGCTCGACGCCTTCTTCGGCCTCAAGAACCTCCGCTACCTTGACTTGAGCCACAACGACTTGAATGAACTTTCCCCCGGCACCTTTGACCACTTGGCCAGCCTAAGGGAACTGTATCTTCACCACAATAACCTGACCACCTTGCCACCGGCCATCTTCCTGCCCTTGCCTGCCAAGCTTATCCAAGTGCATGAAAACCCGTGGCATTGTACTTGCGACTTGAGACAGCTGCGACCCGCCCTGACCAACAAGGTAACTACTAGGTTGCTCAAGTTATTGTTAAATTATCATCTATCTTTTTTTTTATAGATATTATCATTTTCTGTAATAGTAGTAGCAGTAGTAGTAGTAGTAACAGTATCATACTTACAACCATTAATTTGTGAGTGTCGAGCATTGAGTAACTTCAAAAGTTGCTGTGAAACTTGCCGATTCTCACTATAGCTTGAAACAATGGCTGCAATGGTGGTTAGTTAAAAGTTGTGTATGTTTTTTGTGTTACAGGTTCGGGGCAAGGGCTACACCACGTGTCGCTTCCTGGAACGCTCGGGAATGTTGTGCAGCCAGCCAGACCCTCCGCGCCTCCGCTACGATTCCAGAGTAGCTCCTCTCTGCGTCACGCCAGATCACCATCGCCTCAAAAGCGTCTTCAAGGTCACTGCCCGCCGCCTCAAGTGCCCAAGACATGTGTGGGACCCGCGACCTCTACCCCTCCCCATCCTCAGCCGTTCAGTTAATGTGCCAGAGGTCCAGCAGGAGTTTAAGAAGTTGGCGTCACCGGTCGAGGAAGAAAATAACTGGATTCCCCTTTCGGACTTCTCTGTTCCTCCACACGAGGTGAAGGATTTGCTGGAGATCGCAGAGGCTGAGATGCCCGAGGAGGCATACGCGCCATTCCCCGAGGCCGTGGAGGAGGAGAGGGAAGGAAAACAAGACAATGCAGCAGAAAGCAGAGAGGAGAGTGTCAATGAGGAAGGCGAGAGAGAGGAATTGGAAGACATTCTTATAGGAGACGAGGACTTCCACCAGTTCGACGTGGTTGCGAGATATGAAAGAAGACACCAGATGAGATACCAGCTGGGGAAACAGGCGATGAAAAAGCATATCAATGAAAAACAGAGGAGACGTGGTGAAGCTCATCAGGCTCGTAAGCAGCAATATTGGGGCAGATTAGCGGAGAGAAAACGAAACCTCAAGGCACAGATGGTGGAGGAAGAGCAGAGGGACATGCAGAGGAAGGAGCAGGAAATGAAGACGCTTGTGAAGGAACAGCAACTTAGTATCATGGGAATATATTAAAAGCTTCACACTATTTTCCTTTACGGTAAGCCTTGCAGCTGTCTGGGGGCACTTTATTAATAAGGCTGGCTGTCTAGACTCGATCGTAAATATCATATACTTTGAATATATTACCTCTATATATTTAAGTGCTTGCATCAAGATTTCTTTCGTCATATAAATTAAAAGCAATATGAACTATATAGTCTATCGTTACCATGACAAGATAGTCAAGATATATTAGGAAATAGTCTTGAAAAAGTACAACTTTCTATACCTATATAATTATTGTCTCCGTCTGAAAATACGTGTTTAGGCTACCCAAATGTAGCTCTACCGTACGGCAGTGAGTTCATTATCTCATTTTTATTTTTACGAAAGGAATATTCTAATGATGAAACAAAAGACTTGAATTTGTATTATTTGGAATTTTTTCTAAGAACTGGTTTTATTGGCTTTAATATTATTATTAAGTGGGACATTTTTATATATCGATCGCTCTTAATAAAAAAAAATATTTGGCATTAAATCTTAATAAAATGTAATACAACACGTTGGTTTACCTACTTAATTAAGAAATCTATTCATATATTACTAGGAACTGAGGGTGAAAAGGGGTGGCGGAGCAACTAGTACTAAATTAAATATATCTACTTCACCTCGTAACTACTGCTGCTTGGCACGAAAATAGTTAAAAAAGAAAAAGAAAAGAAAAGCGATGCCATATAACAGGCCACAGAAGAAAAACGAAAATAAGGTTATCTCTATGATAAGCGCGTGTACTCGGGTAACAACCTTACCTAGCTAAGATACATTTAATTAAGCTCCTAATGACGAAATACAATGACATGCACCGAGTGTTATATAACGTGACTATACGCAAGACACCGATCAACCGGTATTACCAAGACTGCGAAACAGGACAGTATCAAAATTTACAACGAAGAAATAAAGCATCATACCGGATTTGATAAAAGATTGACTTCAGATCTTAAATGTTTATGTAGTTTCTAATCAAGAAAGTTATTAGTATACGAGACAAGTCTTACCAATCCATAGGAGGTGTGTGGAGTGAAAGCAGCCCGGGGTGGCAACAGTGTCAGGGTGGTTACCGGTCAGCTGTTCAGCCAAAGTGTTCAAGGGAAGTTTGTTTAGACACAAGAAATGCCTTCCGTAAGTCCTGCTAAAGATTTCCTGGCCGGAGGGTTTGGAGGAATGTGTCTGGTATCTGCCGGACACCCTCTAGACACCATAAAGGTAAGCAAACCCTTCATCCCGTGGTAGATAAGGGGCAGTACCGTGGTTGGCTAGGTATGGTAGAAAGTCCTTTGGGTATTATTTTACACTAGGACCGAAATTCCCTACACAATTGGGAGTTTGGTTTCTCTTTACCTTATTGGATTCTAGGAAACATTCTCTCTATGAGCTTCCGTCGCAAATCATTACTTTTGGAGATAATGATATGTTTATAGGGAGGAGAGAGACAAGTGTTTACGTCCGCCACACTCTTCTTCCTCTTGTGACCTGCATTGCCTCTGTTCTTCCCTTGCTAAGCACACTTTTCGGGAATTTGGGTCCTAGTGTAAAAATGTACCGTATTAAGGGTAGCAGAGAGAGCCCAGTTGTCCTTAATAATATCGAAATCACAGTCATCATTCAGTGGATTACCAGACAGGAAGAGTGCGTGGTAATAGTCTAGTGTCATTCAGCAATTTGAATTCCATGCAGTGCAAGGACTATGGCTTTGCATCCACCTTTCAGCCTGTTCCTTTAGTGTTACAAATACCAGCTTCTATTCCACACAACCTTCCTAACTTTGGCATGAGAGGGCGTGGTTTTGTCACCAGTTGGTGGGTCAGCAGCCACTCCCTGCACACTCAGCGGTGACTGATTTGTGAACATGAGGAAGCATAACAATAGTGTCAGATAAAGATCAAGACCTGCAGCTGTGTGTGTGCATGGCTTCATCGCTCCCTCACACACCCACGAGGGACCTCCTCCCAAGTCTTTTGTGAGGAACAATTGTGTTACCTTGAAATGCAAAGGTATTCACCCTATACCCCTACTGGGTTAAACTGCACAAACACTGCTCCAAGCTTATCTGAATGACATTACAGCAGCATATTGTACACTTACTGTACTTAATATCTGCAAAGGTTTCAGTGTGCGGTCAGGCCTTTTTATACCACATTGCCTCTACAAAGTTTGAGGTGCCTGAAAAATTCTGAAGTCCAAAGGCAAAGGGTAGCGAAACAAGTCACTCCGGCCCCTAGTTCTTCCGGCCCCTAGTTTCTCCGGCAGTCACTCCGGCCTCTCAAAGGTCCAACCCTAGTCACTGCGGCCTCCCAGAGCTGAGTGTACGTGTCTGCGTGTTCGAGCCCATGAAGTGTGTAATTAAAAAAAATTAAACTAGATATTAAAAAAAAAAATGTATGCTTCTACTTTATTTCGTACAAATACAAATGAAAATATATATTTGATAAAAATATAATATCCACTGGATTTGATCTTGGATATATTTACGTACAATAAGTACAGATTGAACCTGTATATAACACAGCATATATAGTGATATGCTCCCATCATAGGATTCGATACCTGGGATGTTTCTGATGAACTGTTTTAACCCTGTTTGTCTCGAAGCTCGAAGGTTAAGCAACGACCACTCACGAGCAGTGGCGTCACCGCGGGGGGGCTAAGGGGGACTTAGCCCCCCCAAGTCAAGGACTCAGCCCCCCAAAAATTGCTGCTAGTAGCCTGCTACCCAAAAACAATAAAAAGGAATATTTATCCAATTTTCCATGCCAGAGCAAAACCTTATTTTTCACACTTATGTTTACTGTTTAACTGTTGTAACTACAGTATCCCATGTACCTGTTTTTGTGCAATAAGGGAAATACCTTGAATATATTGTAAGTTTATATTTATATATTTTTTTCATTATCAAGATAAAACCTTACTGAGAAACAAACCAGAAACATACATTGTGCAATTCCTTTGTGTTTGTTAGTGGAGAGAGAAAAATGGCAATTTTATTTGTATAGACAGAATAAAATGTTTCTTCATATTATCAAATTTAGTTAATATGGTATGATGCATGGTATAACTCTAGCTGAAGGCCTCTTCCATTTGTGCCCAAGTTGCATGAACCAGTTCTTTCAGTTCAGGGTTGGGTTCTGGGTTCAGGGTTGGGTTCGCGTGTCACAAATGGAACGCAAAAACCCCGTTTTTTGTTTACAAACATACTCAGCTGGCGAGGCAATTTAAGAGAGAGAGAGAGAGAGAGAGAGAGAGAGAGAGAGAGAGAGAGAGAGGAGAGAGAGAGAGAGAGAGAGAGAGAGATACGAGAGAGAGATAACGAGAAAGAGAGAGAGAGAGATAAGAGAGATAGAGAGAGGAGTAACGAGAGAGATAACGAGAGAATAACAGAGAGAGATAACGAGAGATAACTAGCTAGCTGCTATGTGAAGGGATCATATTAAGTTTAAGATCGCGGGAACGCATGGACTCCACCAGCCATGTATTCCTCTTGTATGCCGTCTGATATCCTCTCCGACTCGTGCATGCGGAAAACCCATCACGATAAGAGAAATAGGGCCCAAGGCGACCATTGTTTGTTATGAACTGAAAACTCTACCCAAGCTACCCACCTCTCAATGTGAGTAGAGAAAGTTCACGGGTTTTGCTGAGTCACTACGCGCTTTGCCTCGGACCCAGGTTTTCGTGCGCAAATGGAACGCCTGAACTCTTGGGTTCCGTGAACTGGTTCTTGAAATGTCGCAAATGGAAGAGGCCTTCTATTAATTTATGTGTCATGTAATTAAAGCTTAATTCCACTTTCTTCTCTTTTTTGGGCCCCAAAATTACCCTGGAACTGATTAATTTTCAAAATTACCCCCCGACCCCCCAGCTGGATAGGCTCGCTGCGCTCGCCCATCACCACCCCGGGGCTAAAGCCCCCCCAAATTTTTTTTCCTGGTGACGCCACTGCTCACGAGATTCACTCACAGGATTCGATACCTGGGATGCTTCTGATGAACTGTTTGAACCCTGTTTGTTTCGAATCTCAAAGAGCTTGGACGCATATTTTTATATATACAGATATATTTTAGTACTTTTTTTTTTTTACTTGGACGCATATTTTTATATAGCTACATATTTATTTTAGCTAGTACTTTTTTTTTTTACTCGGACGCATATTTTATTTTTATATACAGCTATATAATTAAATTTTGTGTAAATGACTAAGTAAGTTTGTGTAAATATAGCATCACTACTGATTTGTCTGTGCCACTGAAGATGATACACAGTAGTTTATAATTATCATGACTTTATAATCTACCCTGTTTCAGCGTTGTTTTATGCTTTGTATCTGCAAGTATATACGGTTTCAAATTTCACTACTCGTTTTTTTTCGGGCGACGGCGGGACACTCAGAACATAAACACTAGATTGCAATCTAAAGCCCGGTTCCCACCTTCCCGCTTGTACGGCCGCCGTACAACAACAAAGACGTCACAATGACGTCACAACAAAGTCTACCGCACCGCCGTACCGCTGTACGGCCGCCGTACAAAGTTAAATTCAAGTCATCTCTCGCTCGGCGGTGTCCGCTCGAGCGGAGTTGCCAACTGTGCCCCGTTACCACAAATACCACTCAAGCGGTGATGATGGTGACTTCATTGTTGAGCGGTGTTGTTGTAAGACGGCCGTGTGATGCCATTGTTTTCCCCCTAATTTTCTTTGTTATTACTCTGATTTGAACTGGTTATATGAATTTGAATTATTAATTGTTAATCTCCACTGACGGATAAATTCTTCTCGTTACAACTGAATTGGAATGAACTTAATTTAGTAGGGAATTGCTGCCACCAGTCCAAGCGGGTATTCCTATGGTCTACCCCTTGAACACGATTTAATATATAAAGATTACGGTAGTCGTGGGGATACTATTAGTATACCGAGTAAGTCTGAACCTCTTTCGGAAAACGTGGAGAAGTATTTCCACAACAGAATAGTCATCTGGGGTTTTGCAAGAAAAAAAAAGTTCCTACTTTAACTCATTTGGTTTATTTAACAAGAAATTATTCCTGGTTGAAAACTTAAGTATATTTATGGTTTAATTTAGTGGAGGAAAGCTTCTAAAGAGCATAACCTGCCTAACTGGACTATATTCCTAGACCTACCATCTGAATACATACAAGATAAACACCTAAGATATACATGGAGAACATAGGGAAGGGAAATGTGAGAGTAATGAAAACTGTTTGCGAGTCGCGACCATGTGGAAAACACGTGTTCCGCTTGATTAATCTATCCGCGTACCTGGGAGACGGTGAAGAAACGAATCCTTTGTTAAACGGGGGGGGGGGGGGGGGGGGGGGGGGGACTAACACTGGTTAAGATATCACATCACAAGAAAAAAAGTATAAGAGGAGACGAAAACGATAACACCTTACCTGGGAGACGGTGAAGAAACGAATGCCGTCGCATGGCTCTTCATAGAGGACTGAGGACAGCTAAACCGCGGGAATTAACGAGTGTTCAAATACTCACCAGAGTCTTCATCAACGAGGACACGAAGTGTCGAATGTTTCTTATTAGCTGGGGAAGCAGATATACCTACGAAGTGAGTAACTATAACACAATTCTCTTAATTTGATGAAGGAAAATTTAATTCATAAATATAATCAACGGGGAGGGTATTAAACTTAATCCAGAACGGCCATACGAACGCGTTTTTCACAGTGGTAGGGTATTTTGAAGCGTGATAGAATCTTGGCCGACTCTTAATTTAAGCGAATAACTACTAATTTATGCATTAATATGCGAAACAAAACTTTTTTTCTCTTTTTTAAGGATGCTCAGAATCTAAGAGTGTTATTCGATCTGCCAGGAGGGTAAGGGGGGAATAAGAAGTTTTGACTCTACAAGTTATTGGCAATCGCGAAGTTAATGTCTCACATATTATACCTCGTGGCTCTGGCGTTTGGGGAGGGAAGAAGGAGGATGGAGGGGGGGAGATAGGAATGCAAGAGAGAGAGAGAGAAGCATACGAGCGAAGGATAGATAATACGAGAAATTAGATAATTTGAATGGCCTTATCCTAATAAATAACCTGTTCACCTATATACTGGATTTAGGCAACACTTAGTCTAGACTAAACCTATGGTTATTGAAACCTTCTCTTTCCTTTCACAGACATATAACTCGGAAATCGTGTGATGGAAATTTCCATCATTACTCTTGGAATTTTCCGGCATTACAGCCGTACAAGCGGGCTGATGGGAACCGGCCTTTAGTGTAGGGCGCCACTCGGTTGATATTTTGGTAATTTGTTCATTTATAACCATAATATAACTCAGATGAAGACACAAAATGACACAGACTCTCCAGATAGCCCCTTCGAACTTTCCTGAAATCATGGATGTACAAATGTAAGTATGAACGCCATCAGACTTCTGTACATCGGAAAAAAACGTTGTCCTGGCGACTTTAGTGTTATTTACGGTACGTAATAAATTAATGAAGTGAAAGCCTATTACTATGTTCCTTATAGCCAATCTAAAGTACTAGTGTTGGTGTGTGGCAGCATTACAGAATAAACTAGTGGGCGGGCACTCAGTAGAGCGCATACCTCCGCCCGAATATTTCATCAATTGGTTGCCATGGCAACAGTTGTCAATAGATTTCATCCAAGATTAAATGAGGTCTTCCTTATACCAAATAGACTTGGTATACCGAGTTTGGTCCAAATATATTCGTAACTTTTCGAGAACTCCTGTACACTAACAAACAGACAGACAGACAGACAGATCGGGGTGAAAACATAACCCCTCCAACTTCGTTGGCGGAGGTAACAATGTCACTTTCCACTAACATAGCTTCATATTTTATTGGCTGCCGGAGTGACCAGGGGGGTAGTCCGGAGTGACCAGGGTGGTAGGCCGGAGTGACCAGGGTGGGGGACCGGAGAAACTAGGGGCCGGAGTGACTTGAAATCAAGGGTAGGAGGTTAATACGCCAGGTTAAGTTAGGTTAATTCAGGTTAGGCTAGGTTTAGTTTAGTCTAAATTGTTCCCTAGATTAGGTAACTGGTTGAACTGGTTTTAACTGGTAAGTGACTTTTTTTCTTTTTTTTTCTCAGCCACTCAAAATTGAGAAACCTCGTACCTGACATAATGGCTTGTTATCTCGGTTACAGGAATAGTTTTATTGATTCAATCGCTGATTAGATGTTTAAGAATTTTGCTTTTGATAATAGGTTAAATGAGATGGCAGTCAGTGTCAGATAGTTTATATGATATGCACTAACAGTAGGCTTACTCAATCCGTATAAGCCCATTTTGCGTAATTTCAATATTTCCCTAAACTCTGAAACTAAACTGCAATACTTTTCTTTCTCTTTTTTTTCTTCTATTTCTTGTTCTGTATGTACTACATGGGAAGAAAAAGTAATAAGTCTGCTGCAATGACAACTGGTGTATTCTATGTATGGCTGTTGTAACATAAGGTAGGATTCTATCTATCTATCTATTTATCTATCTATCTATCTATATATCTACAGTAAATTCCCTTATCCCACGATAATATTTTACTGTATCATTACGTGAATCGTGAAATCGTGGATGCAGAGTATTAAAGCAATGGGAAAATTTATAACCGGAACCTTTCACCCGCTGAGTTTTTCCCTTCATTTCACATCCCAGTAATAATATTCATAGTACATTATCTATCTATAGCTCTGACGCCTTCTTACCACCTGGAACGTTTTTCAAAAGAGTATCGTTATCCATAGCAGAAGAGTCTCCACCTCCCCCTATCCACTCCCTCATCTTGTTCAAGCCCCCCTCTCTTCCCTTCTTTCACTAATTCATTCCTTTGCATTGGGGAGTTTTCTAATAAGCTCACGCTCAAGCCTGTTTCTCGCGCTCTCATATCCTCTGCCCTTTGAGAGTGAATGATCTATCATTTACCGTAAATTTCCTGTACTTTTTCGGGACATATCAGAATTACCCTTCAAAACAACAACTGAAACAGTTCTTGATAAAAAAATGTAGTTTATCATTTTGTTTTTCAGCACTTGAAGAAAATATTGGCAAAACATAGAATACTTGAAAACTCAATTTCTTAAAATCGTCATTTCATGGAAACACTGCACGTCAAGCTGAATGAAGCTTCAGGAAGTATGTACTTGTATGTAAGCTTTCACTGAGTACCTGTTTTGGGGTATATGTTTTCTTACGACGAACATTTAACCAAGAAGTAATTTAAGTAATTGGCACCTCAACGAAAAAGTCTCTATCGAAGACAATACATGGGTCTTGTTTACTTGTTTTGAAAAAGAGCGGGCTGCAGGAACGCATGCATCCGCCGTTATCTGCCTCACCTGTGCCTTCCTGAGGAGACAGGTCAACTACCCCGCCTGTAATAGCATCATAGGACATCACCAGGGGTCATAGTGTTCCCCAAGGGATCCTCGCAGCCCTAAAACAAGACAAAACAAGACTCTTCCCCCAGCCGTGGATAAGAAGAAGGGACTGAATATCAGATCCCGACATCGGGATGGTTTCTTCGGAGATGCTGAACGCCACACTATTTCTTGGTTAAATGTTCGTCGCAAAAGAGACAGACACATCCAAAACAGGTACTCAGTGAAAGCTTTCATACAAGTACATACTTCCCTGAAGCTTCATTCAGCTTGAACGGCAGTGTTTC